>PVLA01013406.1:0-37106 GCA_004027455.1 Hydrochoerus hydrochaeris
TGGACAGGCAGCCAGAGACGGGCAACTAGGACCCATATGTTACGCCACCGGCCGCCTAAGACAGGCACAGGACCAATTGCTGTCCTGCAGGCCCATGACGGGTAAGGCCTGGTTGGGTACATGTGAAGAGTCCTTGACCTAAGACAGGCGCTGTCCTCGCAGGGACTGCCACTCCCATAAATGATAAGGAAAGCAATGTGGGAGCGGCCTAATAATCTCACACATCTCTTCCTCCTGCGGGCGTCCGGTAAGTCAGATTGCATTTCCCGGGCTGACTAAATGTCAAGATTAAAATGTTAATTGATACCTATTGCCCTGAACCTGGGGCGCTTCCTGCTTGGAGTTGAGGTCAATTAACACCTATTGTTTGGGATTGTCCCTGCCTGGCCCTGGGGCGTTTCCTGCTTGGGGCTGGGGGTTGTTGCCAGGGTTGGCAAATATATATTCCAGCTTCTAAAAAATAAATTAGATTCAGATTCACTCACAGACTGGTGTGCAGTGTTTTCTGTCTCTCACTCGCCGACTCCCTGTCCACCTTTGGGAAACCCTAGCCCTGCTGCAGCTGGACTCCGGCAGCTGTGGGACCAATGGGGTGAGAAGGATGAGGGAAATGAGAGTGTGCCTGGCCTTCGCTCCTTGGTACGCTCAATGGCTAATGGCATTATTAATAAAAGAGAGCCAAAGAAGTTTTGGCTAGGAAACGTGGAGGGAGACAGGGTAACATAGCAAGCACTGCTGGTATCTGATTCATATCTTCTTGGTTTCTCCATAGTTTTGAGTTTTGACTATGGTTGGAGTAGACCAGTCTAGGGCAGCTTCATTCACTTTGTGTCTCCTGTGAGCCCCTTGGCTTTGCTTTATGCCCTGGGGCTTGCTGCGCCCAAACATTTAAAGGGTGAGGGAGGTGGCGTTCCCAGCATAGCCATGGAAGAAGGAGCTGAAAGGTACATGATTCCAATTCTGCACAAAACTTGCGGAGTCAACTTCAGGCATTATGAACCTTCTGATGAGCTTCAGCAGAGGGTGGAACCTCCATATTTATTTTAACATTGCATTTTCCTTTTTCTCTGTTTTTTTTTTTCCTCCATTGTTGCCCTTCTGCTCCCTGAAGTCACCTTTCACATAAGCTACTTCTGCATCCATTCTTAATTCAGGTTCTCCTTTTCAAGCACTCAGAGCTAAAACAGCGGGGGAGGCATAGATTGATCTGGTAGTAGGTGTGTGAAGACTGGTGCCTGAGTACTTGATTTATAGTTTGGAGGCTTGGAAACTCAAGTTTTGTGGCTAAATGTTGAAAAGTCATAAATCAAATTGACATACAGCTAAATAAAATGTTATGTTCTTCCACACACATGCATATTTTTGAAAGCACAGTTCTTGGACTCCTTTGACTTTCATGGCAGAATATGGCTACATGAAAACACTCGGGTCTATCCCTCCCCAGTCCCTTTATTTTTCTCCTTCCATCATGCACTGCTGGTGGACACTTTAACCAAAAGTCTCTCTCCATACCCAACCAAGAGCTATGCTCACACCATGAGATGTGCACAAAGTAGTATCCTTGCCAACCTGGGAAAAAACCCTGGCAAGTCTAGGAAAGAAAACTGCATAGGCTCTGGGTGTGTGGCTTCTGAGTACTGGAGCAGAGTTAGATGTAAAAACATGGGCTCCAAACACATCTTGTTGGGAAGATTACAACCATGGGAAAGCCATAGAGCTGTTGTCCCAAGCTTTCTGGCACTGGAGACCAGTTTCATAGCAGACAAACTTTCCTTGAACTAAAGCAGGGGAGGAAGTGATGATTTCAGGATGATTCAAAGATTTGCACAGCCTAGACCTTTCACATGCACAGTTCACAGTAGGGTTCATGCTTCTGTGAGAATCTCATGTTGTCACTGACCTGACAGAGTGGAGTTAAAGTGGTGAGGTTAGCCATGGGGAGCAGCTGTAAATACAGATGAAGCCCAGCTGGCCTGCCTGCCACTCCCCTTCTGCTGTGCAATCTGGTTCCTAACAGGCCTCAGTTTGGTTTCTGTCCATAGGCTGGAGGTTGGGGATCCCAGCATAGTTCCTTTAGCACATGGGATCCAAAGGACCTCTCTGGTGGCTTTTAGGAATGACGTGTCCACTGGGCATCCTGATAGGTATCGGGTGACATAGATTTGGGGCTTGAAGAAGCTGAAACTTCATATAAATAGTTGTATGGATTGTCACCGAATGGTGGGAGTAGTTGGGCTTAGCTGGGAATATGAAGGGCTGTGCATGGAGAAGGTCTAAGAATGGAGCCCTGGGGGTGGCTAGGGTGGCAGAGCCAGGAAAGCAGGCTAAGGAGCAACAGCCTCTGGAATGACTCAGAGCATCTCATCTTGACATTTTAGAGAAATTTTACTCTTCTAAGCTAAAAAAGCATGCATAAATTCTTAAAGCAGTATAGTAAAAGTAATGTGTTCTCCTTCTCTGCTTACTCAATAACCTATGTAAGTAGATTCTTTTTATAGCACTGGTCACATTATGACCACCAACCTGTCTTTGAGGACACAGATATTTTATGATTCTGGTAAGCAGTGTCCACATAAAACAGTCATACCTGGTGCTGTGTTCTGAATATGTGCCCCATTCATACATTGAAATTGGATTGCCAATATGGAAGAATTAAGAAGTAAGGAATTAAATAATAATAAAAAAAGAAATGAGGAATTTAGGAGGTGATTAAGCCATGAGGATGGAGCATAGTGTGTGGAATTAGCAGTCCTATAAAGGGATTTTATTGTTGCCTTCTCTTCTTTCAGGTGAGGATGCAACATTTGTGCCCTCTTGTCAGAGAAACACAGCACCATCTTGGAAATGGAACTTGCCAGTGCCATCATCTTGGAATTTCATCTTTCATAACTGTAAGAAATATATCTTTGTAGATTTCCTACACTCACCTATTTTGTTACAGCAACATTAATAGACTAAGACACTTAGGGAGAAACACAGTGCCTTTCTGAAGTATAAACACAATGTCTAACAAAGGGTCTCATCACAAACTTTCATGAATTTCTAGGAATATATTTCCTCAGCTGTAATATGGTGTAAATTATACCATGACTAGTTCATTGTGAGTCCAGTCATATAAATAGAAAAGTATTTAAGCAAAAGTTAAATGTTCTACACAGACGTAATTAGAAAGGTAGATTCTAATGCCTTCACTTTAAAGAATCTCAACTGGAAGGCAAATGTTCTAGAAAGGTGTGAGTGATTGCTTTCTTTGACTTTCATTTTTCAAATAATGAATGAAAAGGTACAGAAGGATGAGGATTTACCCCACATTTTATAATTATTGTGACAAAGATGAGCAGAAGTCCTCATTCAGCCCATTTCTACTAACATAGATTTTAACACGTACCACTGAGGGTAGGCTGGGGTAGATCTGGGTCATGTATTGAAGGTGTGGCCCCTGGCCTGTGGTGCGATGGGGGAGTGGTAGAGCCTGTAAAAGTTAGGGCCCTGTGGCAGTTAGAGTACAGTGTCAACTTGATTGCCTTTGGGCTACAGCTAAGGGGCTAGCGGAGCTCACTTCTGGCTGTGTCTGGGTGATCACGGAAACATGGCCTCGAGGACTGTGTCTGGCCCCTCACTCCTCCCGCTCTGGGACTGTTTCCTTGTTTCTGTTCTGTGGGTGCTGCTCCGCTACTATACCTTTCCGCCATGCTATTTCTGCTTTGGAGGCAGCTAACCATGGCTGCGATTTCCTTGAAACTGTAAACCAACTTAAACCTCAAGTATCGTGTCCCGGTGATAGGAAAGCTGAGGAATATGGGCTTACTGGGAGCTTTATGCCACGGGAGCACGGACTGGACAGTGATTGTGAGACCCTGGTTTCTACCTCCTCCTCTTCCTCTTCCTCCGCCTTCTTTCTTCTCTTCCTTCTCCTTCTCCTCCTCTCTCTCCTTCCCCCCTTCCTCTTTCTCTCCTCTCTCTCTGTTTCCATCTTTCTGACACCGTCACCTTGCTGCCTCTGCTCCTGGCTGGCCATCAGTGAACAGTTTGCTTCTCCGTGGATTCCTGACATGAACTATGTCACCACTGGTCCAAAACAGTGGGGCGAGTAGGGCCTGGAATGAAACTTCCAAAATTACGAGGCAGAATAATTCTTTTGTTTTTTAAAATTTAAGTTGATTTATTTCAGAAATGTGTTATGATTATGGGAAATGGACTGGCTTCCCATGGTCCCACAGTGTCCTTCGCAAGAGAAGAGGGAAGGGAACAGAAGACAAGCATGTGGAAGGTGTGACGAAGTGCTCTGGTGGAAAGTGAGAAGTTAGAACTGAGTTTTGTGATGTGGTTTGCTGCTAATGCCCTAATGATCACTCTCATGGGTTTTGTCTTTTTTTTTTTTTTTTTGGCTTTGTCTCCATGGGGCCCTAGATGACGTGTGGATAGACATTGAGGTATTCATGGGGAACATCAGGTTATACTTCCTGTGGGGCTTCATATCAGTGAAAAGAAAGAAATCAATACATAATTATAAATGACCCAATGTGTTGATTAAGTAAATGATTGCATGTGAATGACTAAATGAAGAACTGCTCTAGATTATGAGTCTTCCGGAGGCGGGACAATGCCTGTTTTCCCTTTTGATCAAGTAGAGCACTTGGCACACAGCTGATGGTGTACAGCTAGTTACTGAACACAGAGATAGATGTGAAGGAGCATAGGAGGGTAGGAGAGAAAGCCCGATCTGCTGGGGAGAGGGGCTGAAGCGGGGAGAGCCCTGAGGAAATGATGTCCTTGGAAATGGCCTGTGGGATGGACTTCAGGTGAGTGGGAGCCTGGCCTGGTTCTGGAGTGTAGAAGACAACCAAGGTACTGTGAGTTATGGTGGAGCAGGCGTGTTGTCCTAAGTTCTACACCTGAGAGACGAATGATCAAAACAACAGATATGTAGCATCTCGTGTTTTCTGTGGCTCAGGTATCCAGGAGGGTTGGGTGGGGCTGTGATCACTTCAGAGACTGACGAGTTGGAGACCCACTTTCAGGATGTGTCTCATCTCTGACCATGAATCTCAGAGGCTGATTCTTCTCTGGCTGTAGAAACCTTGTCTTTTGCCCCGCCCAAGTCTCTCCATTGGGCTTATCACACCAGGGTAGCAGACTTTCTTTAGCATAAGCAATCCTCCAGGGGAAAAGGGAGAAGCAGAAAGCATGATGGTTCCCGTGACCCAGCCCCAGAAGTGAACCATCACCTCTATGGTAGACTTTGGTCACTCAGACCGATGCAGTGGGGGAAGGGAGGGCATAAGGATGTGAATTCTGGGAAGCTGGGTCTTCAGGGAACATTTTAGAGGCTGGTTACCAAAAGTGGTAATGAAACGGGCCAGGAAGAATCAGGTTTTTAGATTATATTAAGAGTTATTAGATCATATTAAGGCTTTAAGATCATATTAAGGGTTTTATCTCACTGAAGAAAGTGAGACACTGGAAGATTTTAAGCACAGTTCAGACATAGGTCTGGAGATTAGGGACAACACTGCTGTCCCAAAGAATGCAAAGGCAAGAAGGAGGAGGAAGGCAGGAACCCCATGTCTTGAGTCCGAGTGTTTGCTGGTTCATTCAGGCAGCGTGGACCGTGTAGCTCTGATGTGTGGGACATGTACCCGATGTGGGTAGGTGGAGGCAACATGACCTGTGCGGACCTTGACCTCCTGGGGCTTACTCTGCTGGGGAAAGTGGAAGTGAGTAAGTCAGTGACTGCCTTCTAGTCCAAGAGCGTCTGTCGCAGGCTGGACTACAGCTTTGCCTGAGAGCACATAGAAAGGCATACGGCTCACCTGGTGAGTCAGGGAAGGTTTGTTGATGAGAAGCCATCTAAACCCATACCTGGAGCATGCGCAGCCAGTGAGCAGGGATCCACGGGCACCAACACACTGAGAAGGGGAATGGTTTATTCAGGTAACTGCAGGTAGCTCAGAGTCTCTGATTTGGAGGGGAAGTGGGTGGAGCAGGGAAAAATACAGACTGGTTCACCAGGGTCACATCAGCATGAACTCTTTATCCTTGGAAAGGGATTTGACTTTGTTTGGAAAACAGAGGAAGTTATTAAAAGATTTGAAAAGATGATGGATTCTTTAAATTGATTTCTGTGGCCTCAGTGTGGAGAGTAATTTTGAGAGCAGCAGACCTAGAGACTGGAAAAGAATTTAGAGTGTTAATAACACAGTATAACTGATAGTGGTTCAAACTGGGATTAATGGGAGCTGAATTCCAGAGAAAAAGAGAATACAATTTGATGATTATTCACTTGGGAGAAAAGGAAGAGGAAATATAAGGTAATTCCCAGGATCATGGCTTACACATCCTGAGTTTTGGATAAAGATCAGGACAGATGCAGAAATTCAGGTCCAGCTATTGTAGGGCATCACTGGTAATTGTAGCTTTTCTTTAAATTATCTGAAAGTTATATCACGGCACCAGGAAGAGGAATGCTTACAAATACAAATAATTCTTCCTTGACTGGGAGGTTGGAAAGTGGGAAATTAAACAGTTTGCAAGAGTTATAAACATTTTCTTCTATTCAAGGGCAAATCAGTAATGAGATTTTACATAACCCATAAAGATGGAGTCAATCATATGAGGTTTTATGTAGTAGTGAAGGAAAAAGTAAAAGATTATCTGAGATATTTTAACAGAAAAAATTACACAATTGCAAATTTGCTTCCAAAAAGCCTACTTCCTCTTTGTTGGTTTTACACAAGCCTCTTGTTTGCAAATGCACCTGTTGTCCTATGTGTTTCTCCTCAATCTCCCTAGCTCCAAGAACACTGAATTAATAATATATTGTACTTTAAAATGCTGATTTCCTGGATTACACTTCTTGAAATAGAGAATGAAAATCAGGCAATCACTGTATGTGTGTCTGTGTGTATGGGCACATTTATTTGTGTGTGTGTGTGTGTGTGTGTGTGATAACCGTAAGACTAGTATTAATCTGTCTTTTTGGCACTGGAGGTCAAGAATGAAAGTTTTGTCAAACAGAAAAAGCCAAATAACTTTCCATTTGTCTTTTTTCAGATTATCGTTGTTCCCACTGGCTCTTTCATACACTCAAGCTAGTCTGATTCACCTGCTTCACTTTCCTCCTTGCCTCCTACAGAAACTGCTAAAATTATTTTTTATTGAATTATAACAGTATTTCTCTAGAAAACCAAGCTTCACTTTTGAGTTCCATTGACTACCATCTTCATTTTGATGTGTTTTTCTAATTTGCTTTCTTGTTGTGTCAAGGAATCCATTCCATGGCCATATGGGAGGAACCCTCAGTCTGTCTGGGCAGGACTCCACTTCGCACTGGGTAAGATGCCGCTCCTTCCCAGCAGGGCTCCCGGAGTTGTTTGCTGCCTAGCCTGGCCCCTTTCTTGCTTTCATCACCGTCAGAGGGATTCCAGGTCCTATGGATTATTCTGCTTAACTCCTACTGTTTCCAAGGACACTTCACGCAACGCTTACATTTAGCTACAATTATCTTGACTATTTTTATCTGTACATCAAAAAGGGACTCTGAAAATGCTAAGTTCTCTTCCAAAATATTTATATTGGAAACATTTCATGGAGAAGTTCCTCTGCGAGCAAAAACAAGTTTGCACAGGTTTATATATTTGCAAAGAAGTCCTGATTGGAGCATGCATACTGCCGAGCCTTGCGCCCAAGACAGAGGCCTCTGTGGGGGCATTTGCTGCTTAATGAGCCCTAAAAGAGGCTGAATCAATGTGGTGCTAGCAACCTACTTCTGAGCTTTTGAAATCACTTGCCCAGGAGCTAAGTCTGCAGCTGGTGACTGGAGCTGTCTTTGACAAATGAACAGACTGAAGTATTGCTATTGATTACAACTGCTCATAAGCACCACAAATCTCAAATATGTTAAGGTATCTATAATGATCAGGCTTATTCCCACCTTACCGGATGTCTGAGTGACATGATCCAGTTAGCACTTGTAGAATGAGATAGGTACTCAGCTGCAGGGAGAATCAGTTTTCTTAATTTGTCTTTTAACATTGTTGCATCTTAAAATGTTTGGTGAGTGCCTTGTAAAGACAAGACACAATGCTATGGGTTAAGGACAAAGACCATGAATCTGATTTGCATGGAACTTACAGGTGTGGCATTTGAGGACGCAATGACATGCTTAGAAATCCAACAGGACAGCATGTGTAGAAGGTTGTTTCAGTGTGCACACACTATGGGAAATATGTCAGAGCCATCAGAGAAAAGATTGTAGAGAAAGTGGAGACAGGCATGAGATGAGATTTGTCTTGGCTTCTCACACCTTCTTCCAGTCTGATAGGTGAAAATGCAGGCTGGTAAAAGGTTTCAGGATACCAGGTGACTATTTTGCTGCAGAACTTTTATACGAGTAGTTGGTGGAAGCTTCATTTCTAGAGGTTAGTAGGCCTTACACCACACCCTCCACTAACCAGGTGTGAATATGTTCCTGAAATTCTAATTACTAAAATGATAGTTTTTCAAAACATTGATTGAATGCCAATCATGTCACACAGTACAATAGGTTCTGCTGTTCAGTATCAAACAAGACATTGTGCTCACTGCCACCAAACTGGCAATTTAGTGCAGACAAGCTAGTAGAGAGGCATTTAGAAAACAGTAGGAGAATTCTGTAGAGACAGTACTGATGACTGGGGAATGCACTGAGGAAGGGACCCTAACCTAGGATCGGGCAATCAGGAAGCTTGCTGGTGCGACTTATGATCGAGCTACAAGCTTCAGAAATCATGTTTTTCTGATTGGAAATCAATACACACATATTGTAAATCTTATATACTATTATCAGGACAATTAAGTGGTACTTGTCCCTATTTCCCTTGATAAATAAATTAAGAAGTCTAGACATTATATATAAGACAAATGTAAACATGAATCTGAAAGATGGCGAGAAGGCAGATTGGCCAGGAACCCCAAACCACGGAGCTTCTGCAGTATCTATCTATGCTTCTTTCCAGAGCCAAAGAAACCAGAAATCTGAAGACTACAAAATATTCAGCAAAAGCTAAATTTTCTTACAAAAAGAGAAGGAAATAAGTAGTCTTGCAAGATAAAAGGCATATAAACAATATCTGTTTTATTTCCAGTAAACACCATAGGGAGAAGGTGGGGAGGGTCCTATTTCCCCCACTCCACCAAAAATCAAGAATAGCTTGAGTGACACAGGAAAAGGGGAGAGATTTGTCAGTTACAGGAGAAAGATGAGGGGAGTCGGAGAAGAGACACAGAGCCAAACTGGAACGAGTACAGGAGAAAGATTGTGTGACCAGGGGGCTTTTATTTTGGATAGAGGTGAAGGGTGGCAGTCAGAGACAGACATGGTGGAACAAGCTGGCCTCAGGATGCTTCAAAGTAACCCAGATGGTTTAAAGCTGTAGGTTTTTTCTATTATGAATGTAATTGCCATAAACAGTCAGGTAATGATCTGAGTGTGGGTGTCAGCTTGCATTTCTTTGGGGTTATTGTCCACAAGTGCACTTGCTGAATCATACGGCTGTCACACATTCTCTTTTTAAAGAAATGTCCAAGCTTTTTTCCAGAATGACTGTAGCATTTCACATTTCTATGAGCCTTGGCCCTTTCACCATATAAGGACAGAGGTGGAAGATCCCATCTCCGAGGAAGAGGGACTTCACCGTACACCACATCTACTGGTGCCTTGAATTTAGACTATGCAAGCTTTAGAATTATTCTCAAAACATACGAGTAATGTTTAAATTTTCAAAAATTTATTACAACAAAAGGCATATTGCCATCATTCCCCTCAAAGTGCTACCCCTTCTTTCAAATAAATTTACCTCATTTTTCTTGCCACTTTCTGAAGAAGTTCTGGAAGTCCTCTATCATGACTATCTTTAGTGCTCTGTCACAGCTACCTGTGTGTCCAAAAATGATTTAAAACATTTACTTTTCACGGTCACTTTGACTTTGGGGAAGAGCCAGAAGTCACATGCTGCTAGATCCAGTGAATAATGTGAACGAGGATGCACAGAAATATTTTCCCAAGTCTGCCTTTTCACTGGGTGACATTAGCAAGCACATTCACCATAATCAGGTTTTTTTGTTTGTGCTGCTCCTTGGAGGATGCCTTGAAGTCCAGACAGTATACAGGACCAGATGCCCATGGGAAAATGTGGGATTAAAAGTTTGGAGCTTCCGGAAGGCGTAAGAGTAGGGATAGAGAAAATAAACAATAAGAAAAGGTGGGAAAATCAAATTTCTGAATAATTGCTACAAGTTAGAAGTATAATAGTTTTAGAAATTTGCAAAGAACTAGATTTGGAAGAGAAATAAATTCATAAATAAAAAAGAGCTCTCAGGAAGTGAGAAGTCAGATAGGCCTTCCACGTGCCCAAGAGATTCACCCAGAACTAGAATAATGACGGAAATGGAGAGGAAGGGAAGGCAATAAGAGTGAGCCAAGAGCTCCAATCTGGAAAAACTGCCCTTCCGTGGAACCAGAAAGTCAGCTATCACATGACGCGAGAGGGGCGGGCTGGGGCCGCTCCACACAACCCTCAGGGGAGGTGTTTTGGCACAGAGATGTAATCCTTTTGCTAGGGAGGTAGGACTCTGATAGCAGTGGTGGGGAAAAAGGAAAATATGTCTGTCCTCTCATTCTATGGGCAATTAGATTGGGCAATTAAGGACTGGAAAAAGGATTAATCAGACAGGGGAAGTATGTGGAAAAATGGTGAAAAATCAAGGATAGCTTGAGTGATACAGGAAAAGGGGAGAGATTTGTCAGTTACAGGAGAAAGATGAGGGGGTGTCGGAGAAGAGACACAGAGCCAAACTGGAACGGTTACAGGAGAAAGATTGTGTGACCAGGGGGCTTTTATTTTGGATAGAGGTGAAGGGTGGCAGTCAGAGACAGACATGGTGGAACAAGCTGGCCTCAGGAAGCTGGCTAGATTTTTGCTACCAAACAGCTTTCAGACTGACAGAAGTACTTGGTCTTGATGTTGTCTGAGACTGTATGACATTTGGTGTTTGTGTCCTGGTCAGTGAACTGTACCTTTCCCAAATCAGAAAGCAAATGCTTCTTGTTTCAGAAAGCACCATGAGCAGGCAGGGAAGTTCACAGCACGTGGTGAAAAGAATTTCCAGCCTTGGCAGCGCTCAGGGGCTCAGGGCGGGCTTAGTCAGGCTCGGGCAGATCCATCCCTAATGCTTGTCAGACTTGGGGCCAAGGACAAATGGAGGAACCTCCTCACCCCAGCCTGAGGCCACCTCTTTGTCTCTCTAGCCTTGCTTCACTTAGCAGCAGGAGATGGTGCCTGTAATCTGCAGCCCCACGTCTTAGCTTTGTCCACTAAGTCCTGACAGCTGCCTCTGGCTGACACTCAGGCCTGCGGCAGGGGACTCTGTTGGCTCAGATCTGGCCCATCTTGGATAGAAGCCCAGGAAGGCCCTGGAAATGAGGTTAAGTCAATAGATCAGGCAGTTCTGAGGTTATTTAGATTGGGGATATGGGCCCTACATTGGCATGTCCCTATGAACTCCTTGACCCGCGGAAGGAGCACAGTGACAGTCAAAGAGCGGCCATCTAAACAGCAGGCACTGTGTCAGGCCCAGGGATGGAGCTCTATTTGCCTGAGTTCAAGTAAGGAACTGGGTTCAAGCAAAGACGGTGAGATGTTCCTGGGATCTCAGCATCCAGCAGAAGGCAGCAGCACAATCAGGGCCTCTCCTGTACAACTTCTGGCTTCTTTCTCCCTTGCAGTTCCATTCTTCGAAGTTAATCACTGTTAATCAGTGGTGTATTCCTCAAGGTGTTTGCATCTGATGTTTGATGGTTGATTTCTTTTTAGGCCAGTGGATATGAGGACATGTTTGTCAGCTGGTATACTTAAATGTGGAATATATTTTAAGTTATATCATACATATTTTTAGGAATGAAGCCACCGTTTTTTAAAAATAATTTTTTTTAAAAAAAGAATAAAAACGATGATACAGAATTTCAAAACAAAATAATAGGAGAGCAACACTGGTTAATATATTATTCATTGTTATCTTCAAAGTAGTTGTTCTGATTGTAAGATATAGGCATGAAAAAATGATCAAACAATCAAATAATGAAAGCACAAACCGTTCTTTTTGGTGAGCTAACAAACTATCATTTTTTAGAAAAAATTTATTTTAAAGAGAAAAAATAAAAATAACAATAAAACAGTTTCAAAACAGGTTAGTAGGCGAGTTACAATAATTAGTACATTGTGTATTGCTATCTTCTTTTTTTGCATTTGTTTTTTTTAAAGAAAATAAAACAAAAGAGGACAGATCTAAGCAGATCAGAACAGAACAATGTAAGCAACACAGCACTTCACAACAAGACAATTGGATATTAACAGTAGCTATCATAATGTCACTTTCTTTGAAACAGGTGAGCTTAGCTTTACACACAATAATGTCAAACATAACAAAATAAAATAAAACCACTCAAGAGAATGAAAGTATTGCAAGGCATTCTGAACCAAATAACCAAAGATGAACAATGGCTCCTATATTATCTCATTTTCCATAAAAATTTTGCTTATACTATCATACGTATTAAAATCCAATAAGACACAATGTGATAGAACCAATGGTAATAGAAAAACAAGAGCATGGTAGGACTTCAGAGCAAGATGATATTAAATCAGCACTGGCTGCCATACTGTCTTGTCTTCAAAGTAACTATTCATACGATCACATATATTAAGATCAAACAAAACAACCAATGAATGAAAACATAAGACTTGAAAGCAGTATAATGGTGAACCATGATTACCATAAAATCTTCTGTATTCTTACCATTTCTTACACTAAGGAGAGTATACAGTATTTATACATGTGAGTTTGAATTATTTCACTTATGAGTATAGATTCAAGTTGCATCCATTTATTTATAAATATCTCAATGTGATGATGCTTTATAGCTGAGTAGTACTCCATTGTATAAAACTACCACAATTGTTTTATCCACTCCTCAGTTGATAGGCACTTAGGTTGTTTCCAAGATCTGGCTATTACAAATTGTGCCACTATAAACATGGATGCGCATATATCACTGTGGTAAGATGTTTTCAGATCTTCTGGGAATATTCCTAAGAGTGGAATAGCTGAGTCAAATGGGACCTCCATTCCCAGCTTTTTGAGGAATCTCCAGATTGACCTCCACAGTGGTTGCAACAGTCTACACTCCCACCAACAGTGCATAAGAGTTCCTTTTTACCCACAGCCTCTCCTGCATTTGTTGTTGGTAGTTTTGTTGATCCTGGCCATTCTTTCTGGAGTGAGATGGTATCTCAGTGTGGTTTTAATTTGCATTTCTCTTATGACCAATGACGATGAACATTTTTTCATGTATTTATTTGCCATTCATATTTCTTCACTTGACAACTGTGTGTTCATCTCGGATGCCCATTTGTGGACTGGGTCTTTGAATTTCGGGGGTCTGATTTTTTTAATTCTTTATAAGTTCTAGACAGAAGTCCTTTGTCTGAGGGACAGTTCACTAAGATTTTTTTGCCAGTTTGTAGGTTTTCTTTTCACTCTGCTGGAGATTTCTTTGGATATGCAGAAACTCTTTAATAAGACATGATCCCAGTTATTGATTCTGGGAAATATTTCCCATGCAGTTTGCTTCTTGTTCATGAATTCTCTACCTACCCCTATATCTTCGAGATTTTTACCTACTTTGTCTTGCAACAGATTTAGTGTTTCTGTTTTAATATTTATATCTTTGATACATTTGGATTTAGTTTAGTACATGGTGATAGGCATGGGTCTAATTTTAGTTTTTGGCATATGGATAGCCAGTTTATCCAGCACCATTTATTCAACAGACTGTTGTTCTTCCAGTGAACGTGCTTGGCCCCTTTATCAAAGATAAGGTGGTTGAGTGTGTTCATAGTTATATCTTCTAGACTATTCCATTGATCTTCAGGTCTGTTTTATTCCAATACCATGTTGATTTTATTACAGTAGCTTTGTAGTATAACTTGAAGTCAGGGATTGTGATGCCTCCTGCCTTGGCTTTGCTGCTTAGAATTGCCTTTGCTATCCTAGATCTCTTCTGGGTCCAGATGAATTTTAGGAGTGATTTCTCTAGATCTATGAGGTATATTAGTGGTGTTTTCATTGGGATTACATTGAACCTGTATAACAATTTTGGGACAATGCCCATTTTTACAATATTTATTCTTCTTATCCATGAACAAGGGATATCTTTCCATTTTCTGAGGTCCTCTTCAATTTCTTTTTCAGGGTATTATAATTTTCCCTGTACAACTCTTTTACACCTTTTATTCGGTTAAGTCCTAAGTATTTCATTTTTTTGGTTGCTAGTGTGAAGGGTGTGGCTTCGCTTATTTCTTTCTCGGTGATTTTGTTGTTAGTGCATAAGAATGCTATTGATTTTTGAGTATTTACTTTGTATCCAGCTACAATGCTGAATTTATTTATTATATCTAGGAAACTTTCAATGGAGGTTTGGGGGTCTTCTATGTAGAGTATTATGCCATCTACAAATAATGATAATTTAACTTCTTTTCCTATCTTTACTCCTTTTATTTCTCTCTCTTTTCTAATTGCTCTGGCTAGTATTTCCAGTACTATGTTGAACAGGAACAGTGATAAGGGATATCCTTGTCTTGTGCCTGATTTTAAGGTAAAGGCTTTCAGTTTTTGGCCATTTAATATGATGCTGGCTGTTTGTTTGTCGTAGATGGCCTTTATCATATTGAGGTAGAGACCATCTATTCCAATTCTCTGTAAGGTTCTTATCATGAATGGGTGTTGGATCTTATCAAAAGTGTTTTCTGCATCTATAGAAATGATCATGTGATTCTTGCTTTTGGCTCTATTGATAATGGTGAATTACATTTATTGATTTACATATGTTGAACCATCCCTGCATACCTGAGATGAATCCCACTTGGTCATAGTGTATAATCTCCTTGATGATTTGCTGCATCCTGTTTGCCAATATTTTTTTGAGAATTTTTGCATCTATGTTCATTAGAGAGACTGGCCTGTAGTTCTCTTTTTTAGTTGGGTCTTTCTCAGGTTTTGGTACTAGAGTGATATTTGCTTTCAGGAATAACTTAGGGAGAATTACTTCCCTTTCAATTTCATTGAAGAGTTTGAGGAGTGTTGGCATTAAGTCTTCTTTGTATTTCTTGTAGAATTCTGCAGTGAATCCGTCTGGGCCTGGCCTCCTCTTTGTTGGTAGGGACTTGATTACATTTTCAATTTCATTAATAGAAATTGGGTTATTCAGCAGTTTTACATATTTTTGATCCAGCTTTGGTGGTTTGTATGTTTCTAGGAATCTGTCCATTTCTTCTGTGTCATCGAACTTATGAGAGTAGAGATTTTCACTATAGTTGTTGACGATCTGTATTTTCACAGGGTCAGTAGTGATTTCTCCTTTTTCATTCTGTATTGCATGAATTTGAGTCTTTTCTTTCTTTTTTTAAATTAGGTTGGCTAGGGGCTTGTCAATTTTATTTATTCTTTCAAGGAACCAACTCTTTGATTCATTGATTCTTTGAATTGTTTTCTTAGTCTCTATTGCACTAATTTCTGCTCTGATCTTTATAATTTCCTCCCTTCTTTTGGCTTTGGGCTTGGCTTGCTCTTCTTTTTCTAGATGTTTCAGGTGTAATATCAGGTTGCTTATTTGTGTTTGTTCTGTTTTCCTAATGTAGGAACTCAGTGCAATAAATTTTCCTCTGAGGACCGCTTTCATTGCATCCCACAGGTTCCGGTAAGTTGTATTTGTATGTTTGTTTGCTTGTAGATATTGTTTAATTTCTTCTTTAATTTCCTCTGTGACCCATTGATTGCTTAAGAGTGTATTATTTAATTTCCATGTGTTTGTGGGGTTTTTGCAGTTACTTTTATCATTAATGTCCAGTTTCATGGTGCTATGATCCAAAGACATGCATGGGATAACTTCAATTCTTTTGCATTTACTTAAATATGTTCTGTGGGTTAGTATATGGTCTATTTTAGAGAATGTCCCATGTACTGCTGAGAAGAATGTATATTCTGATGTTGTTGGATGGAACACTCTGTATATGTCTATCAAATCCATTTGTTTACAGGTGTGATTCAGTTCTGTTATTTCTTTGCTGATTTTTCTGTCTAGTTGATCTATCCCTTTGTGTCAATGATGTGTTAAGATCTCCTGTTATAATTGTGTTATTGCCTATTTGATTTTTCATTTCTGTTAATACTTGCTTTGTGTAGTTGGGTGCTCTGGAATTTGGTGCATTTATATTTAAGATTGTTATCTCTTCCTCTTGCAGTTTTCCCCTAACTAGTATGTAGTGACCTTCTTTATCTCTTTGGACAATTCTTGGTTTGAAGTTCACATGGCCTGCAAACAGAATAGCTACCCCTGCTTTTTCTGAGTTCCTGTTGCATGGAGTATTGTTTTCCATCCTTTGACTTTCAGTCTATGAGTTTCCTTTTGGGTTAGATGGGTTTCTTGTAGACAGCATATGGTTGGACATTGTTTCTCGATCCATTCTGCCAGTCTATTTCTTTTAATTGGTGAATTGAGGCCATTTACATTAATGGTTATAACTGTCATATATTGGTTTACTGTTGACATGTTATATTTCTGATGTTGTATCTTAAATTTCCATTCTGTTTAATTGTCTGTCTTGCTTAGTGGTTTTTTCCTATGTGTATCTAGAATGTCTTTCAGTATTCTTTGTAGGTTTGGTTTGGTGATCATGAAGTTCTTCAGCTGTTCTTTGTCATGGAAGTATCTTATTTCTCCATCCATTCTGAAGGACAGTTTTGCAGGGTACATCAGTCTAGGTTGGAAGTTGTTTTCTTTAAGGATCTGAAAAAATTCACTCCATGCTCTTCTTGACTTCATTGTTTGTGTTGAGAAGTCTGCTGTGATTCTGATAGGTTTTCCTTTATAGGTGACCTGTCTTTTCTCTCTAACAGCTTTTAATATTCTGTTCTTATGTTGGATTTCTGGGATGGTGATTACTATATGTCTGGGTGTAGTTTTGCTTTAGATATGTCTATTTGGAATTCTATATGCATCACTAATCCATATGTCCATTTCCATCTTCATGTTTGGGAAGTTTTCAGGTATTACTTCTGTAAATAGCCTCTTGATATCATTTGTGTTGTCCCCTTCTTTTTCTTTTATCCCTATTAATCTTATATTCTTTTTCTTTGCATCATCTTGAGCTGTTGAATTGTTATTTCCTGATTTCTTATTATTGTTAGAAGATCTTTCCTGTTCACTAGTTGCAATCTTATCTTCGAGGTCTGAGATTCTATCTTCACTTTCGTTGAGACAGTTTTTGCAACTTTCATTGGAGTTTTTGATTTCCTGTATATCTCTTTGAATCTGCTTAATGGATTCTGTTTGTCTCTTAAACTGTTCATTCAGGGATTCTATCATTTTGCTTTGTTGCTCTAATTTTTTAGCTGTGTCTTCTTTAGATGTGTTCAGTATTTCTTTCACTGCTTTTATCATTTCTTCTTTTGCCTGGGAGAATATTTCTGATTTGAGTTCCCTCATAGCTTCCAATACTTGCTTCTTTATTTCAGTTGATATCATTTCATGCATTTCAGGTGTATGTGTAGTATTTTCTTCTATGTAGCTGGCTCCTAGGTTTTCTTGGGATGGGCTGGAGGTTTGAGATTGCATTTTGGTCTTCTGTTTTGTCATTTTCCTATATTTCCATGTTTCCGGTGATTTTCCAAAGCTGGATGTGTTGGAAATCACCTTCCGAGCCCTCTGCTACTGGGACTCACTTGGCTTTGGCTCCCCTTGTGTGGTGGGCCTGGCTCCCCTGGTTGAATGAAGGTCACTGGGCACAGTCCACTCAAGCCTGCTGAACCTCTGGAGCCTAGTCCAGTGTCCTAAGAGGGCTGGTTGGCACCCAGCCACCTGGATTGATGTTCCCAAACATTTCCCGGACCTTCCCTGGCAAGCTGCAACTTACCTTGTGGCACGGCGCGGGCTTGGCTCCCCAGTCAGTGGGCCTGGCCCCCCTGGTTTAATCAGGTGAGAGATTTTGAAGGCTGTGTAGAGAAGCCTGATCCTTGGTTGATGGTATTGTCAGTATAGCAGAGTCCACAGGCATGCAGGTAGACAGTGGAGGTGTTGAGGACCTGGTGGAGGAGCACTCACAGGAATTGTCTAAGAGGAAGTTCAGCAACTTCTGGCTGAGCAACAGAGAGTGGTGGCTCTGTATTGCTATCTTCATAGTCATTATTCAGAGTCCAAGATACAGGCATGATATCTTGTCCAAATAATATTAACACAAACTTTTCAATGAACTAAGAAGAATAACTGCATAACTATCTTAATGATCTTGTATATAAACATATATTTTTCTTTTCCCCTTCTTTCCTTTCCCCTTTCCCCGTAACAGTTTGTCTTTTCTTATGAACAATTTTCTCCCAATTTACAATGTCTATTGTACATTTTGAACTTTACTCATTCAGTTGCTCCCATTAGTGAGACAATATGGTGGTTACCATATGGTGATTTATTTCACTTATGAGTATGATTTCGAGTTGCATCCATTCACTTATAAAAATCTCCAGTTTATCCTTCTTTATGTCTGAGTAGTATCCCATTATATATATATTTTTAAAAAACACATCTTTTCTATCCATTCATCAGTTGATTGGCATTTGGGTTTTTCCAAGATTTAGCCATTACAAATTGTACTGCTATAAACATGGGTACATGTATATTGCTGATGTACAGTGTTTTTCATTCCCCTTTCAGAAGAGCATTAGTGGGGTCAAATGGGACCTCTAATCCTAGTTTATAAAGAAATCTCCACACTGATTTCCACAGTGGTTGCACCAGTCTACACTCCCAGCAACACCAGTGAAGGGTTAATTTTTCCCCCACAGCTCCACCAGCATTTGTTATTGGTTGATTTTTTTAATGACAGCCATTATTTATGGGGTGAGGTGGAATTTCCATGTTGTTTTAATTTGCATTTTTCGAATAACCCGTGATGTTGAACATTTCTTCATGTACTTGTTTTCCCTTTGTATTTCTTCATCTGAGAAATATGTGGCTCATCTCAGATGCCCATTTGGATTGGGTCTTTGAATTTGGGGAGTTTGATTTTTTTTTTCAATTCTTTTTATGTTCTAAATATAAGTCCTTTGTCTAAGGGACAACTGGTTATAATTTTTTCACACTCTGTGGGTTGTCTTTTCGCTCTGTTGGTGATTTCTTTTGTTGTGCATAAGCTTTTTCATAAGATGAGATCCCAGTTGTTGATTCTTTGAAGTACTTCCCATACAGTTCATGACCTCTCTGCCTATCCCTATGTCTTCAAGATTTCTACCTACTTTATCTTCCAGTAGATTTAGTTGCTGTTTTAATATTTAGATCTTTCTTTCATTTTGACTTTAGTTCAATGCATGGCAATAGACATGGGTCTAGCTTTAGTCTTCAGCATGTGGAAAACCAGTCTTGCCAGCACCATTTATTCTTCTAGTGAACATGTTTATCTCCTTTGTCAAAGATAAGGTGGCTGAGTGTGTTTAGGGTTCTGCCTGCATCTTCTTTTCTGTTCCATTGATCCTTAAGCCTTTTTTTTTTCTTGCCAATATCACGCTGATTTTATAACAAAAGCTTTGTAGTATGGTTTTAGGTCTGGGATTATGATGCCACTTGATTTTCCTTTGTTGTGTAGATTCGTTTTTGCTATTCCAGGTTTCTTTTGGTTCCACATGAATTTTAGGAGTGTTTTCTCTAGATCCATGAGGTATGCTAGTGGTATTTTAATTGGAATTGCAGTAAATCTGTGTAGCAAGATCAAGGGGTATCTTTCCATTTTCTGACATTTTCTTCAATCTCTTTTTTTAAAGTACTGTAATTTTCACATATTTTTACATCCTTTGTTAGAATGATCCTTAAGAATCTCATTTTTTAAGATGCTGGTGTAAAGTGTGCACTTTCCTTAATTTCTCTCTCTGTGTTTGTTGTCTGAGTATGGGAATGCTATTGATTTTTGAGTGTTGATTTTATATACCGCTACAATGTAGAATTTTCATATTAAATATAAAGTCTTTTGGTGGAGTTTTTGAGGTCTTCTATGTAGAGTATCAAGTGATCTGCAAGTAATGATAACGTCTTTCCTTCCTATCTCTATTTTTTTTTTATTTTTCTCTTGCCTAATTGGTCTGGCTAATGTTTCCAGAACTATATTGAATAGAAGTGGTGATAATGGATATTCTTGTCTTGTTCCTGATTTTAGTGTGAAAACTTTCAATTTTTTTTTTTTTTTTTTGTTCCAGGGATTGAAATCTTGACCATGCGCTTGCAAGGCAGGCACTTATGCTGCTGAGCTAAATCCCCTGCCCAGCTTTCAGTTTTTTGACCATTAAATGTGGTGTTGGTTTGTCATTGATAGCTTTTATAAGATTTTTATAAGATTTTATAAGATTGAGATTTATAAAAGAACGTTTATTCACATTTTCTGTAGGGCTTTTATTGTGAATGGGTGTTGGACTTTGTTAAATGCTTTTTCTGCACCTATTGAGATGATCATGTGATTTTTGCCTTTTTTCTGTTAATATGATGTATTACATTTATTGATTTGCATATATTGAACCATCCCTGCATCCTTGGGTTGCATCCTATTTGGTTTTGATGATTTGCTACTTTTTGTTTGCCAGTATGATTTTCGCATCTATGTTCATTAGGGAGATTGGCCTGCAGTTTTCTTCTTTGGCTACATTCTTCTCTAGTTTTGGAATCAGGGTAATACTTGCTTCCAGGAATCATTTAGAAGCACTGCTTACCTTTTAATTTCCTTAGAGTTTCAGCATTAGTGACATTATTTCTTAAATTTGTTGCAGATCAACAGTGAATCTGTCAAGACCTGGGCTTTTCTTTGTTGGTAAATTTTTAATTACATTTTCAATTTCATTGGTAGATACTAGGTTAGGAATCTGCCCATGTCTTCTATGTTTTTCATCTAATTAGAATATAGGTTCTCATAGTTGGCATTGATGATCTCCTGGATTTCTGTGGGATCCATTGCAATTCCCCCTTTTCATTCCTAATTGCTTGAATTTGTGTTTTTTCTTTCCTTTTTTTGATGAGGTTGGCTAATGTTTTATGAATTCTATTTATTCTTTCAAAGAACCAACTTTTTGATTCATTGATTGTTCATACTGTTTTCTTAGTCTCTATTGCATTAATGTCTGCTCTTATTTTTATAATTTCCTTCCTCATATGAGCTTTAATTTTGATTTTTTTTTCCAGAAATTTGAGGTGCAACATTAGGGTGTTTATATGAGCTCATTCTGTTTTCTTGATGTGCGAGTTCATTGCTACAAATTTCCCCTGTAGGACTGCTTTCATTGTGTCCCATAAGTTTTGGTATGTTGTATCAGCATTATCATTTAATTGTATATACTGTAGGCCAGTTTAGCTCAGCAGCATAAGTGCCTGTCTAGCAAGTGCAAGGTCATGAGTTCAATCCCTGGTACAAGAAAAGAAAAACAAAATTGCATATGCTGTTTAACTTTGTCTTTAGTTTCCTCTGTGACACATTGGTTGTTCAGAAAGATATTGTTTAATTTATATGTGTTAATGGAGTTTTTGTGATTTTCTTCATCACTGATTTCCAGTTTCATTGTGTATTGTCAGATAATATATATGGGATGATTCCAATTCCTCTACACTGACTTCCTTTGGTCCCATTCCTTTGTATCCCCTTGTTTGTACCCTTTGGAATGGCAGTGTTTAACTTGTACCACTGAATGTGGGAAGTGTTTAACTTTTCATTTGTACAGGGGCTTGAAGCTAAGAGTTTACCTTATATCTTGGAGAAGTCTTAGGACTTAGACTTTTTAACAATGCTAAAACTGTTAAGATTTTGCCAAAACTCTCAAAGAAACCATTGTGGTGAGGAAATATTTGGTACACCTTTTAAGATGAGAGATGTGCTCACAAATTTGACTCCATTAGAGAAAAACAGATGGGCATGGAACTGTTTTCCAAGTTAGTTAACTGGATGCTTTTTGGTTTTTGTTCTTTTTGTTTTGAATAGTCTAATAATTTAGAGTAGGAGTTCACCGGGGAAGGAAAGGAAAAAGTTCAAGGGATACTTGTAAATATTGTACATGCACACACATATGGTGGTTTCCAAAATATATGAAAAGTGGCTTCAAATAAACACAGTGAACAGTAGTAACAATATTACTGAAAATGAGTGATTAAGAAATACTATAGCCCAATAAGCATATATAAAGATTTCACAAATCAGGTTTGACTATTAGATTGTCAAAATTTAAAATGCTGTTAGTACCCGCTCTTCCATGACTGTCATTTACCTAGGTGTGTACATGAGCATCAGTGTGCATATCAACCAAGGAAGGAGATTGACATGAAGGCGTTTATGAGGATTATTAAATTGGGAATTTTCACAAATAAGAGATTTAGCAAAACCACTTCACTGACAGGCA
Source organism: Hydrochoerus hydrochaeris (assembly GCA_004027455.1). Taxonomy (NCBI): domain Eukaryota; kingdom Metazoa; phylum Chordata; class Mammalia; order Rodentia; family Hydrochaeridae; genus Hydrochoerus; species Hydrochoerus hydrochaeris. Next base: position 22,513 of record PVLA01013406.1, read on the forward strand.
TTTCCACTCACTTCAGGCCACTTGAGAAGCCCCTGACTGACCCCATCTCTGTGTACTTCCAGGAGAATAAAGTATGATGCTCCCAGAATATTCCTATTTTTGGGACTAGTTGACCAACACCCAGTAAAATACGGGTGCATGGAGACTGGATGTGTTGCTCTTACTGGGGAAGTCTACCTGAATGAAAAGTTCAAGCCAAGAGAGGGGCAGGGGTTGGGGTGAAGGTCAGTGGTTGTGCATTAGGTTCTTTTTTGATTCACAGCAATGAAAAAAGAAGAGCTTTCTGAGCTGGGCCAGGAGGGTCATGTGGAAAAAGGATTACTGAGCAGGATACTGGGTTCCTGTGCAGGGAACCCAAGAAGGGTCTTTGGAGGATACCTTAGTTGAGGAATAATTGTGTGGTCAGCCAGAGCCTCTTCACACTATCAGGTTGTAGAGCAATTTTTGAAGCTACATTGAAATATCTCTCGGAGAATTCCAGCTCCTGGCTGCACGCTCAGATGTGATTTTTCAGGTCTGACTTCAGAGAACCACAGAGCTGCACCTGGAAGGCCTTGCAGGGAAGAGCTGTCCTTCCACACCAAGGTTACAGCACCCCCACCCAGCCTTTTCCCCATATTCACGATCATAGCTCTGGTGCCTTCATTCCTTGGTCTTTTCAGTAACTTCTTTAGGGAGCTCCTTATACCAGCAGAAAGGATCCTGGAAGGTACCTTCCCTCACTCTTGTGCACTACCTGGTACTTTCTCCTTAGTGCTTTCCTCTTGCCCTCCACTGGAGTACAGTGCACGTACAGTGCTCTGTACATTTTGCATGGGGCAAAATGAAAAGAAAGTGTCAGTATTCTAGTTTGTGTCTCTCACATATACCATCACAGTGGTTTCAGGCTTAACTATTCTGATTTTGGCTTGTTGTTTTAATCAGCTACTATAGCACCAAACAGCTCAGGTTTTTCAGCTGAGGTCGTGACACTTCCAAGAGAGGCATCCAGCATTTAGCCAACTCCTGTGCCAAGGATACTGAAGCAGGCTACAGTCACCCGAGTGAAGTCACAGCTTTCTTCTCATCCTGTCCCCCAGCAGTATGACCTTCGGTAGAAGGAGAGAAATTCTAAATAAGAGGCCATGGTCCATTCTGTTCTCCTGATCAGTTGCACACTGGTAAAGGGGAAAAGATGAACATTGAAATTAAAACTTTCATTTAGATAAGATTGGGCTACTTAATACCTGAAAGTTCTCATACTTTTTCCACAGGAACCCTTACGTCCTAATGTCTGAAAATTCCTGGAAAATCTGTGAGATATTCTTGAAATAGAATGCAGGATTGGAAAGGATGACCTGGCAGGACAATTTTGAAGCATAGAAGAATGATGGGAAATAGCTATTTTACATCACCTAATGCTTTAAATAACCTAACATTCTTTTTTTAGGTCTTTCATTGATTTGCTTCTTTCTTTTAAAAATGTTAACCCATGTGATAGTTGTATTTGCATGAGATGAAGTAAGTAAGGCTCAATATACTTTTTTCCCAATTTCCAGATGTCTAGCCAGATGTTACTCATATCAGTCAATTAATACAGATTCTCTGCCATGCCTTCCATTGGGAGATGTGGCTTAATTCCTCTCTGCTTGAGTTGGATGGGCCATAGTGGTTTGATTGACCATTCTTGGATAGAAGAAATGACTGAAGATAGGTCATTTCTTACTTTTCTCTCACTGCTGTGACAAGATACCCGACACTCGAAGTTAAAAGACAAAATGTTATTTAGCTCATAGTTTGTAGGATTTTCAGTTCATAGTCAGCTGGCTCCAAGCAGAGTGGCTCAGCAGACAGGCATCACAGAGGAGAAACAGTTCATGGTGGGCAGAAGATAGCAAAGCAACAAGGGTGGACCTTTCTAGTCCTTATGTCTTATCCAGGCTGCTTAAGGTGGGTAGTACACGCTTAATCCCAGTGCTCTTCCATTACAAATCACTCCTTGCATCACACACTCTAGGTCCAGTCACCTCTGAAAAACCTCCACCTATGACTGCATGAGGCTTTGGGGGAATCTTGACACAAGCTGTAACAGGTCATAAAAATCCTGCAGATTCAGTTCAAGCTTCTTCCATAGCTTTTGCCTGTTCAAAAATGTCATACAGTTTTAGTCATATAGTATGTAGTCTTTTCAGTGTAGCTTCTTTCATGGCTTGATAGCCCATTCATTTTTTACTATTGAATAATATTCCATTGCCTGGCTACATCATAGTTAATCCATTCCCTTACAAAAGGACATCTTTGTTGTATTCATAATTTGGCAATGAAAAATAACACTATTATAAACATCTGTGTGCAGGTTTATGTGTGGATATAATTTTTAACTTCTTTGTCTAATAACAAAATATATGATTGCTAGATTATATAGTATGAGTTTATTTAGTTTTTGAAGAAACTTCCAAAATGTCTAATGAAGTGGCTGTATATTTTGAATTACCACCTGCAGTGAATGGAAGTTCCTGTTGTTCAAATCCTCACCAGCATTTTGTGTAACTAGAGGCTAGGATTTTCACCATTCTAGAAGATATGAGGTGGCATTCCATTGTTTCCTGATTCTGTTTGACTCTCTGTCCTCTACTAAAAAATATTTTTACTTGTTTTTAAATTACTTATAAATAATAATGGATTCCACTTTTCCTATAGCCATATTTGGAAAGGGGGAAGAGTAAAGAAAATTTGAAGGTGAAAACTAAGCAATTTTAGATGTCTTGGGAGAGGGAGAGGAAGAGAGAAGGGGAGAGGGAGTGAGAGAGAGAGAGAGAGAGAGAGAGAGAGAGAGAGAGCTAAATAAATGTTCACTTCTCTCCATTAATTGTGAAATCTCTCTAACTCTTGGAAAACAATTAGAACAAATGTAGAGGGGTTGGTAGAGGAATTAATGGTTCTGGAGAAAGTTTATGACATTAGCTCTAGCACAAGTTAAAATAGTTTCTATTTTATTATTTAATGAAAAAGAATTAGGAGGAGGATAGATTTTGATTAAACCAAAAATGTTTTTCAGGAATAGAGAAGCCTTAGAAGAATGAAATGCATTTGTTTATTCCCTGTGGCATCTTAAAAAGTGGGGTCAGATTTTATGGGGTTTGAGACTCCTTAAGTGAGCAAATATAAAGCAAAACCAGTTAATATTCAACAGGTTTTAGTTTCAGGAAGGATCGTGTGGTAGTAAAAATAGTGGTTTCCTGTGGATATTCATGTCTCAATCTCTAGAATCTATGTATCATTACATGGCGAAAAGGATTTTGTAGATATGATTAAACAAATAGTATCCAGATGTGAAGACTATCCTGGGTTATCCTACTTGGTAGGATAATCACAGAGATCCTGGTAAGAAGAAAGCAAGAAAGACATAGCTAGAAAAAAATGGGGACAGTAGCAGAGATCAGAGAAGAGAAAAGATGACTGATTTCTGGCTTTAAAGATGACATAAGAGACCCTGAGCCAAGGAATATAGTTCACCTCTAGAAACAAAAATGGAAATGGAACTTCACTGTTATTAGTCAGATTTTGTGTTTCTGGGAAAACCTACCTGAAACTCAAATTAAAGAAGGAGAACTTTATTTGGCTTATGGTTTCACAGAGTTCAGACCATGGCTGGCTGACGTAAAGCAGGAACAGGACAAATGGAAAAGTGTGGTGGAGGACAACTGCTTAGTCCATGGCAACTCGGAAGAGGAGCAGAGAAACAGTCCTGGACCATAAAGGTCAAGAATCATATATAGTACCTAAGAAATACCTGGATGTGTTCTGCTAATTCCATAGGTGGTTCCCAACTCACTCAAGTGAACACAATTAAATTTAACCACTATGTTCCAGCCATTGTCAACTTGACACACAAACACATTTGCTTAAAACCATATTTGCTCTCCAAATAAACATAAGTTAATAATTCCACTAAAAATGATACAACTATCTTCTGTATAGCCCAAGACACAATAATCCCTCCCTACTGCCTCAACAGTTCTAGTATTTTTCAAAAGTCTAAGTCAAAGTCTCTTCTGGGACACAAGGCAAACTCTTAGCTATAAACCTCTGTAAAAATTTAAAAAATTACATAATCTAAGAAGGAGATGGAAAAGGATAGGACCAGAGAAAGACTCAAACCCTGTAGTACAAACACTAAGTCCTGTAGCTTTACACCTGACATTCGGGACACATATTGCAAATTCCAAAGGGCCTGGATGGCCTAGCCATGTGCTTGCAACCCACACGACACCATTTTCTTTTTAGCTGGCTTCAATCATGGCATGGAACTTCCCTTGGAAGATGCTTTTTGGTTCCTGGCAGGCCTGAATTCCAAGGGTCTTCACAGTGCCTTTATTTTTATTCTCAAAGTTTCACACATTTCCCTCCTTCTAGCTCCTACCCTGGGCTCTCAAACCTTTCTCTGAAATCTGGGTGGAAACTCTCTGACCCCACAACTATTGCATTCTACATGCCAGCAAAACCACTATCACACGGACAGTGCAAGGTCTGCTGTCAGTGGAAGTAATCAGTTCCTCTTCTACCACAGTGGTAGCAGCTTCTGCATGCCAGGATGGCTGAGCAGAGTAAAATGAATCCTGGGGAAACAATTCTCCAGGAGACTCTTCTCAAGTGGGAGTCCCAGACTCTTCTCAGATGAAAGGTTTTCACTGTTTCACCCTTGAGTCCTTGATGAGTGGGGTCTTACTCATTTCTGAGATGCCTTCAAGGCATATTTTTTACTGTCCCAGTACAGAGTACTTGGTTTCTTCTTAACCTCTGACAAAGCATAGCTGCTTTGGATCTGAACTCACTTGTGGTTTCCTTTGGTCCAAAATGAAATTTTTTTCAAAGTTTTCTGCTTAGATTTTTGTCTCTAATTCTCATGCCACATGCCTAACTGCTGGGATGTCTAAACATTTCTTCATCTTCTGGCACCTTAACTATATTAACTTTTGTCAGTGCAAGATGATAGAAGAACAGTGCAGGGGGGAAACATTTCTCTTCCTGGTTCAGACGTCCTTGCTCTTCTTGGTTCAGATGTATTTTCCCTTCTTCTTATGGTGATTGCTGGGGGGTCACCTAACAGATGCAAGAAGTCAGTGATATCAGCTGCAGGCAGTTTCCGAGGAAGCAATCCTCACAGTATGCTTGGTAGCACCCTTATGCATAGCTTTCTGGTGAACTCTATGGTTCTGATACTTGCCTAGTACATTCAACGATTCACTGGCAGCTTATGAAGGAGTATAACTGACACTCAAGGGATAGTTTTCTACTGCAGACCAATTGTGACTTCTGTGCTGTCCAATAAGCTGGAATTATTGACCTTCTCTTAAGAACTGAACATGAGTCTTGGAAGGGTGTCCCCTTTCCAATGGAGATTGTCCTTCTCTAGGGTTCTTTCACGTTGACCTAGGATGATCTTTAGAATTCTTTTTTATCCTCTCTTAGTAGTCAATACCCTATAAATAGTAATTCTTTATATTAATCTTTTCATTTTCTAATCATTTTGTGATTTTTGTCTTCTCATTAGTCTTTGACTAACAATTAGGTCTTAAAGTCAAAGAAAGAATTGATATTTCATGCAGGACCAAAGTTCACACATTAACATCACTTCTGAACACAATTTTAGAGCAATTTTATTTCTTTTAGATGTTATTTTTACTCTAGCATGATGATGATGCTGTTTACAAGAATTTCTTCAGTTCATATTTTACATTTAAGAATTAAGTAGGCTATTGGCAAGTATTGCATATTGTGTGTACACCTGCACCAGTTACAGGGGTCAAAGCCATGGGTTCTAATCATAACTCTGCTCATAACAAACACTGGGACTATCAGCAATTGTCAAACATAAAACTCCTAACTTCTTTTTTGAAGAGCTTAGTTAGACAGATTTTAAAGAATTTAAGTTTAAAGGATATGATAAGCTCAAAGGATTTCTGATATTTTATCTAAGTGATATGACAGTCAAACAACAAAATGATGGAGACAGATCATTTTGAAGGCTAACCACAGATCCTGGGGATATATGTGAGTAGAAAGTAAGGATTAACCACTGAGACCAAGAAGAGATGTTTTGGGCTGGAAGTTGCTCTGCCTGAGACAAATGCAGGGAAATCTAGAAAATGTACCTCACCTCTCAGTTATAGAAAAAAACATTCTTAGGCAGCTAGATAGTAGACTTACTTTTCAGTGTTGGAGGAGATTCATAGAAAAACATGAAAACAGATGTAAAATTACATAAGTATGGTTAAACATTTCTTTTTGCCTTAAAGTCTGGGCTTTAAGTATTTGCAGATTCAAAGACTGGAAATTTTTTTTAAAGCAGCGATGTTATACAATAACCAGACCAATGTGAACTGGATTAATTTAGCATTGAAAAAAAAATCATCAGATGATGAAGATCCACGTCAGATAACAATAAAAAGATTCTGTGCAGATAATAATCTGTGTAGTAAATGGTCTTAGGCCCAGTGACTGGCTTCTGAAAAAGCAAAGTGAAGGACATCCCTTCTGAGAGTAGTTGGAAAAAACATGCTGACTTCTGCCTGTGGACTTATTTATATTAAACGCCTCTCTCTGCTTCTGTCTCTCATTTTCACTCTCTCTTTTTTCCTTCCTCCATATCAGCTGTCGTGTTGTAAGATGTCCTACATAGTCACGGGGCAATTATGAACTGAGGGTAGCATCTAACAACATTGAGCAAGAATCTGTGAGCCTCAGGCTAGCAGCTTGTGGAGAGCTGACTTTTGCTTAAATCTTTCTCATTTGAACCTTAAGAACAGGCCACAGGCCTAGTTGACATCTTGATGGCAGTCTTTATGAGACACCTTGGGACAGAAGCATCCAGCTAAGCTGTACTTAGACCCACTGATACTACTGAATAGCACAATTGTTTAAACCACTAAGTTGTGTCACACAGTAGTAAGTGATCAATACAAATATATAAGAATATAATATTGTAAACCTAATTTCCTGTGGGTGCCATAGCAAATCAACTCCACATTGGTGGCTTAAAACAATAGAAATTTATTCTTTTACATTACTAGTAGGCAGAAGTCCAAAACCAGCACCACTGGGCTGGCATCAAGGCATTGGCAGAACTACATCTCCTTCAGATATTCTAGGGGTGTCTTGGTTACTTTTCTCACAGCTGAGGCAAAAATGAAGGAAAGAAAAGTTTATTTAGCTTACAGTTTTTGGAGGTTTCAGTCCATACTCAGCTGGCTTCAAGGCAGGGTGGAATGGCTTAGGGGCAGCCTTTCATGGCAGCCATAAGCCACAAGTGTGAAAAGGGCAAAAGGGGGAAAAACATGCCTCCTTCCCTCCTTTATACGGTATGCCAACTCCTGCCCTTGGGCAGGAGCAGCACTCACACTGCCAATTGCAGTGCTGGACAGTGAACCAATCACAAACCCTAGATTCAGCTGCTTCCATGAGAATATGAGGCTTGGGAGGCCACCCAAACATAAACCATAACAAGGGGTAAATCATTTTCCTGCTGCTCCCAGCATCTGGTGGCTGGTAATGTGTCTTGGCTTATGATAATAACATCAGTCCAGTCTTTGAGGCCAGAACTTTCGGAACTCTGTCTGCACCCACCTTTGCATGGACTCTTCCTTTGTGTATGTGATTCTCCCTTTGCTTCCCTGTTACAAGGATAATTACATTTGCATTCACGGCCCAATCTGACAATCCAGAAATTCTCTATCTCAAGATCTCTAGTCACACTGCAAGGTGCTTGTGACTTATGAGGCCACCTTAATAGCTCCCAGAGGTGAGAAGATGAGTAAATTTTGGGGAGGCTTTTTTAAAATTTATTTAAAGAGAAACAAAAGCATGTAAAGGGCAGAGATAATGCAGAATTTCAAAAAAAAGATACACAATAAGAAACCACTACTTAATAAATTACTTATTGTCCTCTTAGAAATAGTTGTTCAAGTTATGAAGTAGATATTCAAACAGTGAGAGTGTAAACATCTATGCATGCATGAATCTCTGCATGTATTTCTATCCTTTCTGTATTAGAGAAAAAAACAAAATTTAGCAAGACAAAACAAAACAAATTCTTATAAAAACATGAAACCAAAAAGTATAAAACCACATTACAAGATGATCTACAATGATTACTGTGTTGTTTCTTATTAACTTCAATAGAATGTCTATATCATCAGACATTCTAATTGAATATAGCAGTATAATTGAGTCCCAGCCCCCTTCCCTGTTGGCCACGTTTCCTCCGAAGCGAGCTGGCAAGGGACCTCTGCCCTCTCCTGCCTGTTCTTGTCACTGAGGTGTAAGCAGCGGCTGTGTATGCCTGCCCCTCCCCACTGGGCCAGCCAAACTTCAGGTACCTTCACCTGGTTAGTGGGCTAGCACAGGGAATCGATTTGGGATGGCTCATTAGGTCCTGGCCAGGGTGTGGCCCAGTCCAAGCAAATCCCACGAATCTGCTCTGGGGAAGGGAGTAACCAACTGAAGTCACTGTCACTCCCAGTTCAGGCTCCTCCTGCCCAATTCCAACATGCTGCCTATTTGGTCGTGCCCTTCCCATGGTGGGGGGTCTCATTCCCAGCACTGACTGTGGATTAATGAAGGTCCCTTCACCAGCTTCGCTCTCCATTGGGCTCACCAATCCCTGACTTCAGCACTGCTGTGCTTCCTGTGAGTGGTGGTGGAACGAGTTTGGGTGGCTCTGCTGGCCGGTGTGGCTTCAAGCTGGTGCAAACTCGAAAACGCTATGTCCCATAATTTTCAGCTGTTTCAGTTGTAGTGTTGAAGTATTTGATGAGCTTTTTTACGTTTTAATTTCTTCCTGTGTCAAGAGGATCCATCTCCCTCTGTCTGGGTCTCTCCAGGGTGTTTTATTCTGGCATATGAGTTGTTTCTCCCGGGAGGCTCTGTATTTTGTTGCTCACTGATTGGCCATCTTCTCTTCTTGGGGAGGCTGTTTTTTGCACTGCCACAAATAGTTACTGTTTTAAAACTCTTACTGTGCTCCAGATACTATGGCACACACTTTATGGATATTTTTATGTACATGCATTTTATTTACATGCATTATTATTCACTATTTAAATATAAAGAAACTGAATTTTAATGAACTTAAGTGACTTGACTCATATCATACAAGTAATAGTGAAGCCTAGTGAACCCAGCAGTTTCATGTCAAAGCTTGTGCACCTAACTGCTATATCACTTCTCCATCGTGTGCGTGTGTTAAATAGAAAAGTGTATATCTATGCCTCTGTGTACAATATATTCAGTGAGTTCTTACTTATACTGTGTCTTTTGGTATCTTTCTATTTCTCATGCGTTATAATTTGGATTGGAAATATCCCCTAGAAATCTCCTGTGTGCAGAGGAGGAACTTGTGGAAAGCACTAAACTTCTCAGTGGGTTAATCTGACAAGTTCATAACTAAATAGTTTAGGAGGCAGACTTGGTCAGAAGAGATTCCTGGAAGTGTAACTTGGAAGGGTATATTCTTTTTTTTTAATTAAATTTTAATTAAAGAGAAAAAAAAGCAAATCAGAAAAAAGGGAAGAAACAATACAGAATTTCAAAGGAAAAGAAAGAAAAAATAAACAGTAAGAAATCATTAGTTGATAAATTACATATTATTTTCTAGATATAATTGTTCAAGTTACAAAATTAAAGCATACAAGGAAGACATTCAAACAGTGATGCTGTGAACAGTTCCATTCAATGATCCGACAAAAACCCAACAACATGGTCATTAATCCTACACACTTAAGCATACATGCAGTTACATCCTTTAGACCACTTTCTTTTCCTCCTTTTGCTTTTCAAGTCCATTACCTGTTTAGTTATATTGTGTTTCAGCTTGCTCAGTACCTTATATAATCTGTTTTGTTGTTATTTACTTTTTATTTTTTATTTATTTTAATTTTTTATTATTAGCAAATACAACAGAACAAGACGGAACAAAGCCAACTGAGAGAGTGCAGTGAAATTGGTACAGAAACCCTCAACAGGTCACTGGCATAACAGTAATAGGTACAATACTATATCCTGTTATCTTCACAACAGTTGTTCTTTCAATCAGGTATAGCCAAATCAAAGGAAATACAGGACATTCTAGAACTTATCAGAACAGAACATTGAATAGAGCAATATCATTAATCAGAACAAAGCAAAACAGTGATAACAATATTTGCCTTCAAAGAGATAGTAGAAGGAAATCCCCCCTATTTACTACATTGCATATGGTCAGCCTCTCAAGAGATGTCTAGATCTCTGGCTCACTTGCTAACGAGGGGTGGTGGTGGTGGTGGATTGATTCTTAGTCTGCTCACCAGTAGGCTCCTGGGAGCTGCTGAGTGATTCTTCTCCTGCCTCATGCCAGGGGTGCTTACCCAGAGGGCGGGCAAATTTCCTTTCTGTGCTGTGCCTTGAGTCCCTCCATGGTCGAGCTCTGGGGCTGCTTGTTCTCCTCCCAGCTCAGGCCAGGGGCCCAAACAGGGAGGGCTGGCAAACCGCCTTTCTGTGCTGCGCCTTGAGTCCCTCCGGAAGGGTATATTCTTAATTCTAGCTCCTCCCTTCTCTTCTTCTCTCTGCTTCCTGGCAGCCACGAGCTAAGCAGCTTTATTCTACCATGTGGTTTCTGACTTGAAGCCAGTCAAGCATAGACTAAACCTGCTAAAACTGTGAGCTAAAATAAATTTCTCCATTAAATTGTTGGTACTGGTGATTTTGTTCCAGTAACCTGAAAGGGGCTAATTCAGAAAATTGTCACCAGAAGTCAGGTTGTGGTTGTGACTATGCCCCAGTCAGATGATTTAGGAGCATTTGAGACCAGCTTGCAGGAAGAGTCTGGAAAGGTTAGGAAATGCCACCTGAGAGGCCGTAGAGTACTGCAAGCTGAGCTTAATAGGAAGTGCTGTTTACGGCTCAGAAGACCTGCGAAATGCTGATAGGCCTTTGGGCAGTAAAGCCGGGCTCAGGAGGTGTCCACTGGAATACCGCTCTGTTTCAAACTGGCTTCGAGGCTGTGTGCATTTTGTTTTGGCAAAGAATGTCTTAAGACTTTGTGTGAAGCCAAATTTAAAGGTGATAGACTTACTAATCTGGTGGAGGAAATTTCAAGGTAGCCCAACATTTAAACTGTAGCCAGCTGTAGTGTTGCACACCTGAAATAAAATCAGTCTGGGAGGCTGAGGCGGGGACATTCTGTCTCAAAGCTGGGGGTGGGTCTGGGAATGTAGCTCACTGTGAAGAATTTGGGTTCAGTTTCCAGTAGTGAAAAGGATAGACAAATAAACAGGGCAGCCAAAAGATCTAAAAATTTTACATTTTGGCCAGAAAGAAACTCCTAGAAAGCTGGGGCCAGGAGAGAATAGTTGTTATAAACAACAACATTAAAAAGAAGCTGAATATTTGCATCAGGACAACAGGAAATATTCCTTTAAGGGATCTCAAAAAATGGCCAGCCGCCACCCACTGCAGGCTTGGAGGTGTAAAAGGGTGAACTGTAAAATAGTTTGCTTTAAGAAGAGGCCCGTGCAGGGTTCTCTACTCATTCAGGGAAAACTAGTGAAGTGTTTCCCAGAGTTCAGTGATTCAGCACTCAAAAGTCATTGCAGGCATAATCCGAGGAGCCTGGATATTGTTCAGATTGAAACCAGAACTTAGCATCATCCTCTTGATGCTGATTTTTAGACACACAGAATACCAGAGCTATGGGGTCATGGAGGCTTCCACCAAGATTTCAAAAGAAGGCCTAGGAGACCTCGCAAAAATGTGAGACAGGGTCACGGCTCCTGGCAGGAGTCGCGCAGAAGGAAATATGGGATGCTGCGGGATTAAAGCCAAAGGTGAAGTGGAGTCCCCAGAAAATCAGAAATGGCAGAGACATAAAATCCTAGCTGAGGAAAGATGCAGACAGTGAACAGAGGCAGCCTGAGAGGGCCCATGTGAATTACAACTAATCAGATCGTGGGATACGGCTGCCCAAGCCCTTTGGAGGACACCTGCCCCAGGTGCTGTGCATGGAGTCACAGGGCTTCATGTGTGACTTGCTGGGTTTCAGTCTTGCTCTGGCCTGATTTCTTTCTATTTCCCTATTCCTTCCATATATATATATATTTAATGGAGGCTCACAGCTAAGAATTTGCCTTAGTCTCAGGGGAAAGTTTGACCTCAAACTTGTCAACAATGCCAAGACAGACAGATAGACGGACAGACAGACAAGACTTTGGTGACTCTTGGAGAGGGTCTGAGTACATTTCTTACAAGATGGGCATAAGGCTTTTAGGGGTCAGGGCAGAATATTATGGTTTGGAACTATAATGCCTCCACTACAGTCTTATGTATTCGGAGGTGGGGATTTTGGAGGTGTTTGGATCATGGGAGTGCTACACTTTTAGGAGGATTAAAAGGAGGAGTTCGTGGCTAAATGTACTGTGAGGAAGTAGGTCCTGGTCAGAAAAAGTGGTCAGTGGGGACATAATCTGAAAGGATATGTTATTGTCCTTGACTCCTTTCTCTTTTCTCTATCTTTCTGTCTCTCACCCTCTCTCTGTCTGCCTCTTTGTCTGTGTTTCTGTCTGCCTGTCTCTGTCTCTCTGTGTCTGCCTGTCTCTGTCTCTCTGTATGTCTCTCTGTGTCTCTCCTTCTTAGCTGTGGTCATGAACTTTCTTCCATGATGACCATCTACTATGTTATTTCTCCCTTGGAGCCAGCCAGCCATGGACTAGATCTGCTAAAACCATAAGCCAAAGTAAAGTCCTCCTCTTTTAAATTGTAGGTGTCAGGTGTTTTGTTCCAATGACAGAAAAGTGATTACTACAGCGAGTTAAAGAATTCTTCCAGTTTTGTTAAGGAGAAGCATTTTGAACTAGAATTTAGAATGAAAAAAATTGCTTCCTAGGGAAGATTGATCAAGAACAGAATGGTTATCACTGAACAGATCCTGCACAAGTATCCTTCGATGCATGGAATATTCTATGACCTTCTTTATTGGTGTTGAGGGGCCAAAAAGCTGGTACAGCCAAGATCTGCTTTGCTGTGCAAAGCTCTAGGAGAACTGATTGCTTTGAATCCTTTAAGACACTTCACAGAATCAATTTTACATGTATTTAGTTAACTTTCTTGGGAAATATGGATTCTGAGGTGAAATCTAAGTAAGAATAGAGAAGAGATAATTCTTTTGTTGATCAAAGTTAAAAAAAAATTAGGTTTACGTAGCATTTGCTATGCTATTCCTTTAACAGTTTGCTGAATTTCTATGTATGACCTGGTGGTCGAAAAATTCAGGTCTCACAGAAGCTTCAGTCCTGGGTACATTTAAGCTTTCTGCTTATGAATCTGTTTTCTATATGTTTTTTAATGGATGAAGGTTCAGGAGGTATTGTTGTCCGAGCGCTCAGAGCCATCTCTTGGGTTCTGGTGTTATTGCTACGGTGTTACTGATGGTGTGGCCACGCTTCCCCCAATGTGTGACCCCTGAGCAGGTATGCACACGGTCAGGGGGCTCTGGACACGGGACCTAGGTGACAGGCAGTGGTGACTTGTCATGACTCCACCTACAGTTCGAGCACTGTGTCCCTCCTGCCACCTGCATCACTTCACATGGCAACCTCAGGTGGAGGTGAATTATTCTTAGCTGTGTTTTTCACGTTGGAGACCACCTCAAGCCTATGCTCCATGTATGAAAATGGGCCCAGTTTCTGTCCCTGAGACATCAGCAGCTTACTGGTATTTAATGAATGCTTTGTTACATCGATTTTAGAAAATGAAGAGCTTTTCTAATTTTACCAAGATTATCCAGTCACTGGCATCTTTATATTTACCTTTCAGCAGCATCTCCCCAAGGACAGATGTCTCATGAGACAGGAGTTTTAGTTGGAAGTAAGTTAGGGTAGTTAATGAAAGAAAGTGCCGAGAGGCCAAATGAATTTAGAAAATGTGGTTCCGCTCTCTTCTGCATCCATCACGTGGACACGATTTCCCTTCGCCCCCTGTTTCTGATGCCCTACCTTCTTCTTTACCTGAGGGCTTTGTCGGCACTGCAGAAGCTTCTGGGCCTCCTCCACATGCTAGCTGGAGTGGCGGTGAACTCTCACGCCGCACAGCCCTGGCCCCTCGAAAGACTGGACAAGACGAACAACTCCCAAGTCTTTCCAGGTCTGTGGAACAATTCTGAAGCTGCGCCACGGTTTTCGGAGGGCTTTTCCAGCAGACCTGAGCTCCCATTGCCCTCACCAGTAACCTGCTCATGAACAAAAGCTGATGACTTTTCTCATTTTCGTATCTCAGTTTTCTGTCTCCTCTGTGTTTCCTTTTTTCATACCTGACAGTAATTACTCAAACCCATATCTTTGAGAATCTGGATTTGTGACCTAGTCTTTGTACTCTTTTTAATTCATGTTAGAGCTGAGAATAAAAAAAATTATTTAACCCTGTTTCTTAAACTTTTCATTCTATGATTTTTTTTTTTTGAGTTAGGGTTTTGCTGTATCATTGGTCTCAAAATCCTCCTCCTCCTTCTCAGCCTCCTTAGTTCTAGGATTATAGGTGTGAACCACCATACCCGGGAATTAAAAAGAAAGTAACATTCTGTGTGCCTA
>PVLA01013407.1:0-37101 GCA_004027455.1 Hydrochoerus hydrochaeris
AGGAGGAGGAGGAGACTGTGGCATCGGTGGCATCGGTCTTCGGTGTGTTTCTGGGGACAAAGGCCCTGCATGCCACGCAGCGCTGCAGCCCGGAGCCCAGGCCTGCGAGGCCGCAGGGTGACACAGGGGAGCCTGACCCCAGCCCTGCCCTTCTCCCTGCCCCCGCGCTCCTCCCTCCTTCCCTGTGGAAGGGAGGCCTGAGGTGTGGGCTCCTGTTCGCCTCACTTACTCGTTTCTGGCTGGGTGGCTTTAGTATCTCCAGCCTCATCTTCCTCAGTGCGGGGATACAGATCGAAGCCTTTCTTACTTGGCTCAGGCCATGTTGTTAAAGTTTCCTTTCTATGACACGCGTGTGGAAATCCCAGCACCTGGTGGTCACCCCTCTCTGTAAATGGTAATTTTCACTTGCATTATCTCTTTTGTTTTTCTTCCAACGTACAGCCATTTTAACGGAAGAAATGAGAGTCCTGAGCAGAAATCTGTGTTTTGGTGAAAGCCAGGCAGCAGGCCGTGATGGGTAATTTACTCTCTGAATCACTAGTGCAACAGAAATCGGAGACAAATGCAGCCCAGCTTGGAGAGCCAGGCGGGAGAGGGACCCACCCTGGCCACTGAGCTAAGGCAGCAGCGTCAGCCGCTGAGCGGAGGGCTGCAGTGCACCGTGGGACAACGAGGCTCCCTCCTGCGAGGTGAGGCCACCTCCCATGGGCACGGGCGTCCCGCAGACTCGTCTACAGCCTGCAAACCCCGGGCGGTGCGGTCAACTGTGCAGGAGATGGGAAGGAACTGTGAAGGGGTGTGGAGGTTACTTCTGTGGTGATGAAAAATACGGCACAAAAATACACCAAAGTACAGTGCTCAACTCAGTGTGGATTAGGAGCTAGGATCCAAAACCATGGTGGCGTTTGCATTTTTAAATGCGTGTTTCATGCTCCCAGTCCCCGTGAGGATCATGAACTAGATGCTGGCAAATGTGTACTAATAACACACATTGCAGTAAAAGACACGCTGCCACGAATCCCCCTCAAACTGCTCCCCTCTGTCTGAACACGCGTCTCAGGATTCTCGCCACTTCCTGAAGTAGCTCTGGAGTCCTCTTTTCTGAGTGTCTTTTGTTGCTCTGCCTTGGCTGCCTCCATATCTTGAATCAAAGCAAAAATCTTTCCATTTCTTGGTCACTTTGACTTGGGGAAGAGGCAGAAGTCACACGGTGCCAGATCTGGTGACTAAGTGGACGAGGACACAGTGTCACGATTTTATGAGCTGCCTCTCCATTGGATGGCGCTCGGCAGCAGCCACCATATTTTTGATCACAGCTGGTAAAGACCCTCAGAAAAGAGGACTCCAGAACGGTGGCAGAAAGTGGCGAGAACCATGGGAGGAATGTGTCCTAAGAGGAGGGGCGTTTGAGGGGACCAATGGCCATGTGTCCTACTGCAGTGGATATTTTTAGTTAAGTACTCACTGTGTAGTTTAATCTTCCTTTGTATCTCAGTAAGCTGTTCTAGAAATTTTGTATCAAAGAAAATAGCCCAGTTCAGATTTCCAAGATTTTTCCTGGAGATGGCTGGGTAACTAATGAATTATTTAATAGGCTTCTTTGGAGGGATTTATTCAACTGAAAAAGAATCCATATAAGTGCTCAACAAAAATACACACACCCTCAGAGCTCCTCAAGGAAAGACACGAGGTTGCGATATTTCTGGCAACTCAGACAGAGATCACCTGCAGGCCAAACTCCGTGTCACAGGGGGGTGGGGTTGGGGGAGGTGGTGGGGTGACAGGACAGTGGCCCTGCCTCCCTGCCTGTCTCAGAAGTTGCAGGCAGCTGCCACTCACCCGCAGAAAGCTCCCGGGGCGCAGGGCAGTGTCTCTGTGAGCGCACAGCACGGTGCTCAGGGTGTCCGAGGGAGAAGCTCCACAGCAGAGAACCAGGGAGCTTGGAACGAAGGAGGAGAGGGCCGCTACTCCCACGGCTGAGACAGTGCTCTAGCGTGCACTGGGAGGCCGAGGCAGGAAGGTAGAAAGTTCTGTCCCAGCCCAGGCAGTTAGCAACTCAGTGAGATCTTGCTCTAAATACAAAGAAGGGCTGAGGGTGTAGCTCAGCCCCACAGGACAGACAAAACAGCGCGACTAAAACACCACATGCAGAACAAAGAATGCTGGCCAGCTCCAGGGAGAAGAATCATGAAGGAGCCTAGCAAGTTTCCCTGGTATGATTTCGAAAGGCGACGGCACCAAACGTCTACAAAGTGAAATTCCGAAAAGTTAAAATAGCACCGAGACTATTAGGCACTGAGCGTCACGGACTGATTTGCATCCTCACCATGGTCAGTAGATGGATGTTCCCCCAGCACCCCACAATGTGACCCTACTGGATTCGGGTTCTTGAAGAGGCCTTGGAGTTAAAATGGGGCCATTGTGTCAGATGTGAACGCAGAGGGACAGGCGATGCAAGAGGAGGAAAACTTAGCACCCAGACAAAGGAAAGAGGAAGAGACACAGTGACGGCCTTGGAGGGAAGCCTGGACAAACCATCCCCAGCAGGTGGACACCTCCGACCCAGGGACAGTGAGCTTCCGCTACCCAGGGGCACTGGCTGTCAATGTGCTTGGGCAGAGCCACCAGAACTGTGTGACTCCCCCTCCCAGGACGTCACCCCTGCCCCTGGAGGAAGGGGTGGGACAGCACCGTGGAGAGGTCTTTGACGGAGACGTGCAGACCCCGAGATGCTGATTCTGACACGTGGAGCTGAGGTTGGGTGTTGGGGTGCACTCCCAGACCCCCAGCACTGCGTGAGGCTGAAGCAGGAGGACTGCAAGGTCCCGTCCAGTGACTTCTCAAAACCCTGTCTCAGAGGACAAGTAAAAAACAGTGCTGAGGAACACTTCTGAAACCTGAGCCGACCGGACCTCTCTTCCTGGAAGTGTGGGTGTTGTCTGTTTCATCCCAGCAGCCAAGAAGGTGACCGGGACGGGGTGGAGAGCTGGCAGTGATAGGAAATCACACCGATGGGCTTTTAAAGATGGAGCATAAACCGAGAGCACTACTTACACACCGTGCGAACATTCCCTCTAGCTGCAGTGGGCACCAACCTTTCCGATTGACATTTAATACTGAGACGCGCCCAGAGCACGGCAGGGTGCAGAGGCCATCACAGCCCGGGTGCCCTTCCGATCTCGTGACCAATGTCCATCACAGGGTTTAAATGAGGAAAGTTTATCACTAATGAAGGGGGGCTGAGGTATCATTCTGAGCCAATTTGGTGCTTGCACCCATTCAAATAAAACAGTGGCTTTGTACAAAAGCTCAAAAATCAAGGTACTGACATTTTTAGTCGTTAATGATGTCAAATGTTACCATGAAACTTTTTAGTCATTTTCTTAAAATATCAAATTCAGTATTTTTGAGGTTGTACTTTTTCAGTGACCTCGGAGACCTGCAAGGAGTTCCATGCAAAAGCAGCTGGACTTTACCGTTGGCATATGGAAAAAATAGTTTAAAGAGGACAGTTCACTCTAAAACCATGCTGGATTGTGTACAGATAATGTTAGGATAAATCTGTGGAGAAAGAAGTGTCAGTGGAAATACAGGAACACTCATCTGTGCTTAAATCTGGCGGGACCCCACGGCCACCCACAGGTGTGCTATGAAAGCTATAAAATGTAAACGAAGGAAACCTCTTAACCGCTGGCGCAGTCAACCGAGCATCCTACTATGTGCCAAGAAAGCAGCAGAGAGAATCTCCGCCCAGATCTGAAGAGCTGGGGATTGGACGAGGGAGGCCTTGGGGGACATGGCCTGGAGGCCATCTGCTACAGATGGCTCCAGAATTCCACCAAGACCTGCCCGCTCATGGGACGCCCGTGGCGGGAGAAGTGGCTCAACATCAGAAGATTCTTACAGAAGTCGGACTTCGATCAATTCATCCTCAAAGCCGTGGTGCTCTGTGGTGACAGAGCGGGGTGGTCGGGTAGTAATGCCGAGCACACCTTGTAGCCTCCTACGGCAGAAAGGCACCTTATAACTGAAATCACGTCAATACAGGAGCAGGACATGCTGACATTGCCAGTGACTGCAGTGGCGGGGACACGTACCCATGGACCGTAAGTTGTGACCAGCAAATATTTAAGTCTAATAGCTATTTGTAAAAAGTAAAAACCAATCAGCTGATGGAGAACATCAAGGACGATGTGGACTCTGCTTCACTCCCCGTTACCTGACGGCTTTGGATCCAGCTGGGTCGTCTTCTGAAGTCTCTGATGCAGTCACCTCAATTAAGCCAGAACACAGCAGGGACATCCTTTAGGGAACGCAGTGCATGTTGAAAAGCTTTCAGAAACAGCTTTTAAAATTTCAGCAAATGATTTGGAAGTTGGTATGATGCTCTCAGAGCGTTTGTGCTAAATATGTCTCATGGTAAACAGTTAAAATGTGTCTAGTTAAATTCAGTTGGTGGATAGAGGAGGATATATTTTTACTTTCAGGCATATATTTTAATTAATTAAAATGTGAAATACATTAGTATGCTTCATATCATCATGCCAGTTGTTAAAACTTTAACTATCACAAAATTTACCATTTTTGGTATCAAGAAAACTTAGATAAAGAGCTCTGAAAATTCAGAAAATTGAATATGAGAAAGATCTTTCTTTGCAAAATTAGCTTCCATTGCAGGTTTAGTGCAATTGCAGTTCACATAAGCACGGGAACTTTGGGGATAATGGTGACTGTCAAAGTAACTATGAAATTTACTGGGACGATGAATCATATGAAATTAAAGGTGAAATTTTTGAAGGAAAAACAGGAAGGAAGGTGTGTTTGTCCAAACATAAAGCTTCAACAGACAAACTCTTGTGGGCTTGGTAACTGGTCAGGGGTTAAACAGAGGCACACTGGTGTGCTTTGGGAAAGTGAGTGGTGTGACTGTGAGGAATAGCAGAATTAGATACTATCCTGGGGGTGGGGAGCCCTTTCCTGGACCCCAGCCAGGAAGCTCATGTCTGTGATTCCATGGAAGAGTGGTTGGAATTCCAGCGAGTTAATTCCCCCCGCACTTCCAGTGTAACCCAAGGCAGGAATAGAGACACTGAGAAATATACACAGCTATGGGAGCCAAAGGGCCCTAAGTTCACCCAGGATGAAGGTTCACTGGAACAGAGCCGCGACCCAGGACCCACCCCGGGTTTCATTCATTCTGGGGAGGGGCGTGGCCCGGGGCTGGCACACAGTGAGGGAGGCGGGAAATAGCTGAGCGTGGTGACTGCGGTGAGCTGGGCCAGGAGGAGGCCCGAGAGCCGCTCCGCAGTGTGCAGAGGGGAAGAAGCGCAGAGTCCTCCGCTGACACAGCTGAGCTAGCATCTAGGATCTTGGGTGGGTGCTTCAGCTCTGATGTGCAGTCCCGTCTGCCCCGGGAAGTCACAGCCTCTGTCCTGAGGCTCAGTCCCAGCCGACAGAGTGGTGCACAGCTCTCCATCCCGCGCGGCTCAGCCACACGTTTGGGGAGTCACTGGGCGGGGTAACACTGACCTGTCCTCTGCTTCAGGCACTCAAGCTCCTCAGCCAGCCCAGTTCACATTGCTTAAAGCCAGCTGAAGGGATAAAGAAATGGCCTGGCTGGCTTTACAGCACGTGGAGATGGGGCCAGGTTTACCCAAGCTGGAGATAGCCGCTCTTCTTTTCTAGGAGTGTCTCCCACTGGTTCCCCACATGCAGGAAGGGGTTAACGCAACCTCACTGCCCCAGCATTCAGGGGAAAGTGCAGGCTGGGACTTTTCTATTCTCCTGCTGGGCGGGGCGGGTGGAGAATTTTACAATTACCAGGTCCAGGGAGGAGCCGGTGACGGTGACAATCGATAGAGGTAACAACATGAAAAGCTTCGATAAATCAGCATCGACCATATCAAAAGGCAAACGACAGCCCAGGGGAAACTGGCACAAATATGACAGACAATAGATTCATGGGCCTCAGGCATGAAAATAGAGTACAAATCAATAAAACATCTAGAGGGAAGTTTGCAGAACATGAATGGGTCATTTCCCAGACAACCAGGGTGCACGTTACACAGCTCGTTCTGCTTCCAAATTAAACAACTGTATTTCTCATGCCTTTGAGCCCTGAGAATGCTGATAAAAATATACTGTGGTGTTTGCTGTGTTTCCCCATAAAGTTACTATTTTCTGCTTTGTAATTAATGAGTACCATCCAGGGAGGTAATTTGAGATATGTAAATAGCTTGTTTGTCATCATATTGTCATATACTTTTAGCATTCAGTAATGACTTTGGCTTGAAATAGTGATCACCTCGGTGTTTACCAAATGAGGGCTATTTCTATCACTCCTTCTATGTTCATTAGTTGGAATCCATGGAAGTCGGTTTCTCTCTCCACAGAGATGCCCTGGAGACCCCACCATCTCAGGCACCGACCGCGCCACGCTTTTCCGTCTCTCTCCTTCCTGCC
Source organism: Hydrochoerus hydrochaeris (assembly GCA_004027455.1). Lineage (NCBI taxonomy): Eukaryota > Metazoa > Chordata > Mammalia > Rodentia > Hydrochaeridae > Hydrochoerus > Hydrochoerus hydrochaeris. The sequence continues at coordinate 6,463 of PVLA01013407.1, forward strand.
ACATCTTAGCAGGACGCCTGCCTGACGGGAAGCTCTTCCTGCGGCGGAGGAACGAAGCAGAAACGCATCAACCAAACAATCAACGCTCTTTCACCCGGGACGGAGAGAGGCACAGGTCCAGCCAGCGGTCTCTCTTGTGGTGCCCGGTCCAGGCGCATGCATGGCTCTTGTCACCAACACAAAACTGAAATCGGATCACCAGGAGATGTCAAGCAAACTGTGCTAAGGGACAACGTATGAAATGACGACCCAGTGCTCCTCAGAAATGCCTGGGTCTTGACAGGTGGAGGAGAACCTGACTGGCAAGAGGAGACCAAGGCAACACAGAAGCTCAGTGCAACCAGCGTGCACTTTATTAACCATCTGCAGACTAGAAAATGGGCGTCGCTGTAACCCGCGTGGAGCTCCCGTGAGGCGCGAAGGGAAGGTGGCAGCGTGGTACTCCGGAAATCGCTGCCTTGTGTTCGCATCAGCCCTACTCTGAGAACTGGGGGAGCGGGATTATTTTTTACTAATTTTCCAAGTTTTTAAAGAGCCAATAATTATTTCAAAATGGAAGGTTAAAAACAAAAATAGGGTGAAAAAGTGCACACGTCACGGGGGCGGGAGGATTGTAGCGTTATGTGGCCTTTTGGGAACGTTTTCCTGGCATACCGCAGGAGACCAAACAGCCCCACTTTCCACATCAGACCTCTGCATTACGAGCCCAGGAAACTGTTGGCTGACTGTAAAGGTTTTCATAACAGCGCTTTATTTACACACAACTGCAGTTTGTGTATATTAATACTGCACTACACACAATGAAAAATAGCTTACATAATTTTATAGCATATTTGGGGGGCTCACATATAGGGGCCCACACACAGGACTTGTCTAAACTACACTAAGAGCCCCCATGAAGCAATCATAAAGATAAAAATAAACTGAAGATATTCCAATGTGTTTTACTATTAGAAGTCATTAGCGGCCCCTCCCAGTGGGTGGGCTCCGTCCCTTTAGTAAGTGCTGCTCCCGGAAAGAGCAAAGCAACTGCTCAGCCCTCGGAGTAGCTGTTCTTGGCTACTGCGCTCCCGTGCAGGCTTCTTCCCTTGCGCTTTCCACGCGCTGCCTAAGCCAAGTAACAGGCTGCGCTACTGAGGCTGTGAACTTGATCACAGCTACGCTAACAAACTCAAACGCAAGCAGTTCACAGCCATCTTGCAAGGAAAATTTCACAACTCACGGAGGAAAAACAGAATTCATGTTTCCCGATCCTGGTGCTGGTTGCCACGTACCCCGTGCTTAAGTATTTTGTGCTCATGAATATATGGGGGGGATTATAGATAACTAATAGACCATAGGTGATAGAAAGAAAGAAGACAGGTAGTTAGATCAATGGCTAGATAGATGGACAGGCAGACGGCGGACAGACAGCCGAGGTACTCTGTGGTAGGCATGGAGGACCCAGGAAGGCTGAGCGTGCTGCGAGCCCTGCTGCTTCTAAATTCCTGACCACACAGCAGTGATCCTGCACACATAGCTCCCTCCCGAGAGTTCCTGCAGGCCGTGGGTCATCCCTCGGTGCCTTGGTGTCTGCTGCTTTCCCAAAATGCTGCCCTATGGGGGGAAGCATTTTCTAGGGGAAGCTGGGGCTCACCTGTGTGCTACGTGTGTGTCCACAGTGCCCCAGGAAACCACGGCTTATTCAAGAGCCAGTCCAGGAAGCATTCACAAAAAGACTGTTTTCAAATATGAAATTTGGAGAAACCACTCAAGTATGAAAAGCCCACCTGGGGCTCGGACCTGCAGGGACCCTGCATGGTCCCCTGGGTGATGGGCTAAGGGGCTCCCACAGCACCTGAAAAGGTGAACCCCATGAAGCTCGATGGAGCTGTGGGCAGCCTTGGTGTCCCGGAGCCAGCTCAGGGAAGGTGGGAGCCACAGCCCACTCTGGGTGCTGGCCCTGGCCACTCTGCTTTTCTGACTCCCATGGAGGAGCCATGGGGGAGGGGCTCTGATGGGCCACAGAGGTGGCGGGATTCAACCACGCCCATGACCAGAGTGTCCCACGAGCGTGGCACCACGCATGCTGACCCTTCCGAGCCTGTGATCCCAGCTCTGCCTCCCAGCCACGTTCTCTGGAGGAGACCTCACCGTCCTCGGAGAGGCATAGCTGCTCTCTGGGCACATCGGATCTAAAGTCTTAATTTCCTCCGTGAAGCTGGGCGTGCAGGGTGACCAGAGCCACCTCGTAAATGAAAACGAACACAGCACACTCACATGCAGGTGGTTTTTAACATAGTCTTTCAATTTCCCTCAGATGGGGGATAAAGGCTAGAAATGAATAAAACACCTCAACACTGGTTCTAGCCAGGTGACGGTATTTGGGCAGCCGTGACTCTCATGTATCATGTTTTTCTTTTTTCCCTAAGATTTTCTAAAATAAATATTGTTGGCTTTTATAATCAGAAAGGAAAGCCTTTTTTTCAAAGTGATCAGTAATACTTGTCTACTGTGATGCAAAAAGGAGGCAGGGCAGGTGCTCTGGGGAAGCCAGGGACACTCAGGGCGTCCTTTGCTCTGAAGAACCTTGGTCTTTAGCAACACTGGAGTTTCCTGGTGTGGTGGCTCACGCCTGTAATCCCATTACTCAGGAGGCTGAGGCCGGAGGAGAGTTGAAAGTTTGAGACCAGTTTGGGCTACAGAGTGAGCTCAAGGCCAGCCTGAGCTGCATAGTGAAGCCCTGTCTCAAAAAGAGAAAAGAGAAAACAAAGAACAAAGAAAAAAAAGAAAGGAACGCTGGTGCCGTGTCACATCAGCCTTTTGCAGAATCGAGTTCTCTGAATTACCTTTGTGTCAGCATCACCACTCGGATAGTTTATGAGACTTCACATGCATACCTTAATAAAAGATATGGAATAAAATAAAATAAAATTGCTCTTTACTTTGGAACATCTGTCTCCCTTATGTGGCAGTTACTGAGGTCATTGCCTGGGAAATTTATTATTAAAACAGGAGGGAGACAAGAAACCTCAGGATAAGCTGTGGAAACTTCGGCGTAGAAAGTAGGTTAAGAGATACTATGGGCTCTGACCTGGAATTCTGAGTCAACTTTTGAAAATCTTCCTTGAATTTATGCAAATGACGTGTGGTCTGTTCTCACCTGGCCCCCTGGGGGGGTGAGACTGGGCTGGCAGGGTGAGCGCTGCTCACACGGGGAGGTTCCCTGCTCGGTGACATCCACTTGCCCTCAGCCGTCTCTAAATTCATATTTCCTTCAAGACATCATAATAGGTTCCAAATTGAATGGCAGTTGCTCTAAGAAATGGCTAGGAGTACTCACCACGGGCGTGATACGACGGAATTCCACGGACCGCCCGAAGGCAGCTCACCCTGGAAGGAGGAAGCAATCTGAAGAGCTTTGTTATTAAATGTCTTTCCTTCTTTCTTTCCTTTTTTCCTTCCTCCTTTCTTTTCCTTTCCTTTCCTTTCCTTTCCTTTCCTTTCCTTTCCTTTCCTTTCCTTTCCTTTCCTTTCCTTTCCTTTCCTTTCCTTTCCTTTTTCTCCTTCTGTGTTGGTTTCTTGTACTTTTCCCTCGTTGCTGGGACAAAATACCCGACACCTAGAATGAAGGAAGGAGAGGTTGATTGAGCTCACTGTTTGTGGAGGTTTCAGTCCATAATCAGCTGCTCCAAGGCAGGGTGGCCTGGCATGGGGGCAGCACTTCAAGGCAGCAGCCAGAGCCAAAGCGGGGAGAAGCAGCCTCTTTTTCTCCCTTATATTATGCACAGGCTCCCTCACACCCCAGGGGATGGCACTCACGAATCTCCTTGCCCTCCTCTCGCACACAGTGACCCCATGGCCGGATGTTTACAAGTGAGCACCCGGGCCCCCTGCTGAGACGCTCCCTTACGCACTTCTAGGCTGCTAACTTGGCACAGTTGTCCCCCTGGCGCCTCCCTTGTCTCCTTTTCCTCTCTACTCTCCCTCCTTTCTTCACTCCCTTCTTCTTCCCTCCTCTCTCCCCCTCCCTTCCTTATGTTCTTTCCCTCTTCTTCTACTTTTTGTTTGTTACAATTTAATAACCGTGAAATGCAAAAACATTCTACTACTTTCTATGTCCGTCTTTTAGGTTCGAGAGGAATAGGGATGACAAATTCGCAGTCTAGAGCCAGTGGTGGCGAAGCCATGGCACGTGTGCCACAGCCGCTGTTTGTCATCACCGAAAGCGCTGCAAGGCTGGCCATCGCTGGTCTAGACGACAGCTCAGAGGTTTCCCAGCCTCCTGCTCAGCCGCCCGAGCCTGGGCTGACCCTGCCTCTCCCTCAGCACCGCCGCTCTGCACCCTGACTGCTTTAACCGGCCTGGTGGAAGCCAAAGAACCCCAATGTCACTACTGGGCAATAAACAAAGACCTTTGGACCAAACCTGAGGTGCAGGAGGTGAAAGCAGTCACAGGACGGTTGGTTGCAGAGACCAGGAGGGGTGGCGCAGGTCCTCAAGGGGACAGGCCGGGCCCCGGGCTGTGTTGGGCAGGGGGGGCATGAGCTGCAGCAGGCGAGACCGGGCCACAGTTTCCACACATTCTCCATGTGTCCCCGGCTCCCTTCCATTGGTTACAAAGCACAGAGCACAGAGGCGTTCACCTCCTCACCCTTCAGCTTCTCCGTAGTGTCTGGGGCTGCAGACTGGACCGGCCTTGCACTGAGCCCCCTCTCTAGCGCTTTTTAAATTTACTTTTTCTTTTGAAGACGGGGTCTCACTAGGTTGCTAAGTTGCCCAGGCTGGGATCAAAATTTTGACCCTCCTGCCCCAGCCTCCCAGAACACTGGGATTGCGGGCATGTACCACCAGGCCCTGCTGAAATTTCTCTTTTGGGGAAAAATGAGATTAATGTAGTAGAGTTTTGTTTTGGGGTTGCTATAAGTAATGTTAAGACTTCTTGACAGGAACTCTTCCGGGTGTGTTTTTGGAGGTGTTGTTTGGTTTTGGACACACAAGCACTTGAGCCGTTCAAAGTGAGCGGCCTTTTGTTTCCTTCCCCTGACAGAGCTTTGAAAACGTCTGAGAAAAGAGGTTCTGGGTTCTTGTTTGGTGCAATGAAACACAAAATAAAAATTCCCTTTGCTCTGTGCACCGTGAAAGTGCAGAGGTTATTTGTCCCCTGTGTCTGATGTGGAAAATCTGTTGGCTGTGGGGCCCGGCTGGCCTTTGAAGATTGCATTAGGGGCCGCAGAATCACCCGAGCTGCGCAGAGCTCGCACAATATGGAAACCACGCGGCACATAAACCTCCCTTGCGTTTCCTTCGTTAAACGGGAGAGGCCCCTTTGAACCGCCAGGCTCGCACCTGCATCGTAATGAGCTCGGTGCAGCTTGTAATATTCCTGCTTGACATTTAGTGCTTCTTGGGGCCCCGCCACCTCTGAGATGGGACTCAGGTTAAAGCCGGGGTTTACAGCAGGTCTAATTAGGAACACGGCCTGGCTGCGATCTCTTCCCTCAGCTTTGCAGGACTCAGGCTCGCTCTGCGGAACGAGGCTGCCCTTCTCCTCACTTGCAAGCCCACCATCTCTGTCACCAAAACCACGCGTCTGGAGCAGGCTCTGGGTGCAGTGTCTCTCTTCCCGGCAGGGGACAGAGGCCCCTGAGGAGAGACCCAGTGCCACCAAGCACCAGCAACCTTGCACCGAAGTGCCGGGTGTTCAGGAGGAAGCGCTGTCCAGGCTGTGGTGCAGGACACAGCTCTGGCTCTCCCTGTCTGAACCAAATGGTGCCGTCCCAGGAGTGGCAGTGTCCACAGGGCGATTAGCAGGACAGGCTGAACTAAGAGCAGCTGCTGAGTGCACACGTGCGTGGGTGTGCGTCTGTGTGTGCACGTGTGCACAAGCATATGCACATACGTGTGTGTATGCATGTGTGGACACTTGGGTGATTCTCTGTATGTGGCTCTGATTCTCTTTCACAGACTTAGACAGGAGTTCATGTGACAGAGTCTGCCTGGACCTTCAAACCATGAGCTTGCAAACTGTAAATCATTCTGAGCTTGACAGTGCTTCAGTGGAAGAGGGAATTCTGTCTCAATATTTTATTCCAAAATCGGTTTCGGTCCTAGTATTCAAAACCTCAAGGCCTAAACGGTTATGCAGGTGACGCCTCAGTTTCCTTAGAATTGTTTTAGAGAGAAAAGTGCAGAGGCATCGCCATTCCTGGGAGAGTGGACTCGGCACATTTGAGGCTTGGAGAGCAGCATCACCCCTCGCCTTCCCGCAGCGGGTCCGGGCCCCCCCTCCAGCGCTGGGCAGGCCACTGGCCAGTCATTCCACGGAACCCCTGGACTCTGGGGGGTGCATGTAGGGCGTGGCGGTCTGGGGGCTGCTGGTCAAGTCCCTTGTTGAAGGACACAGCAAAGCGACTCGGTCCCATGGTTATAATCCGCCCCAGGGAGGCAGCAAGGTGTGCCTGGCTCAGAATGGTGTGCGCTACGTCCTCGTGTGCTCGGGGAGCAGAGGCTGCATGTGACTCAGTGTCCTTGCCAACCAGGGCCTATTAAGCGATGGAAATTGCTTCCCCTGCTCACAGCCGAGGGCACCTAATTGCCTTTGTCTGCAGCTGACAGACTGGGAAACACAGCCTGAGTCGCGGCAGAGATCTCAGCCCTGACCCTTCACTGTTTCGCTCCAAACAGTGGGGAATTTTGAAACGTAAGAAGGTACACAAGCGCTATGGTTGAAATATACAGTGAATATTCAAATTAAAAAGTATTTCAGTGAAAGATGAGTGGCCATAAGTCCTCAGCATACTCCTCACTTTGAACACACGCACCCCGGGGTTCTCCCACTTCGGTAGCAGCTCTGGAGTCCTCTTTCCTGATGGTCTGTGCAGACAGGATCAAAAACACAGTGAACGCTGCTGCCGAGCGCCACCCAGCGGAAAGGCAGCTCATCAAGACAGGACGCTGCGTCCTCACATCCACCGAGGTCCGCAGATAGGGTGTGTGCAACTTCCGGCTCTTCCGAAGTCAAAACGACCACGAAAGACACACAGTTTCAATCCATTCAGGAAGTGGAGGCAGCCAGCACCGTGCAACTAGGGCCCTCAGGAGAGAGGACTCCAGAGCTGCTGCAGGAAGCGGCAGGGACGACGGGACGAGTGTGCTTGGAGAGACGGGAGGGTTTTGAGGGGAATTCATGATGACATTTATTTTTAATGTAAACATTCACTATTTTTTATAACACCTCATATTTCTGCCGCTGGTATTTCAAGGTACGATTTCAGCACCTAGTGTGTCGGTGAGTTTTCACCTACACAAGCCAACCACTCTCCCTCCAGGCCCCAGCTGCTGGTCTGGGCCCTGGGCAGCGGGTGGACACACATGCTGGGCTCAGCGCTCTGCAGCCTCGGCCGCCAGCAGTGGGAGCTCTTTGCAGCTGCCTGGGGGTAACAGTGAGCGCTGCGGAGAAACTGGCTCTGCTTTGAGGGTCACTCGGCCTCCCACATCAGCTCGTCCTGCTCCCACCTGGAGCCTGGCCCAGGGGAATCCCTCTCTGGACCCCCAAACCCCAGCACTGCACAGGGTGCCAGCAGTGACCCAGAGCCTGTTCTGTCCACTTCTGTAAACGCCAGACTCACTGACCAGCATTTAATTTTATGCCTGATGTAGAATCAAATAAACGTGGCTAGAAACAGGTGGGAAGGGGCAAAGGTGTGAGCGCAGGTAAAGCACTCAGAGCAGTAAAGACCCCAAGTGACAGGTGCACGGGCAAGTCACAGACACAGCGACTGCTCTGAAATAAATGCTTCTGGGAATCCTGGGCAGAAAGGTGAAACATGAACGGGTGGGAAAAGCTAACGCCTTCCTTCCTTTGCGTTCTAGTCGGTACAAATGTAAAACTGTATTTTGGTGTCTATGTGTTTAAGAAAGATTATTTTACACACTGATAGAAAAATATGTACTGTAACAATAATTTCCTACTGAAAGGAAATAATTCATTTACCGCGTAGCCCCAGAAATAGTCAACCTCAAAATAATAAATATGTTGTTTTCTCAAAAACAAAGTATGCATCATGGTACACGAAAGTATGAGTCACTGCAGTGAAACCAAAAAGCAATGCTTTCTCAGCTCAGATCTGCTCCTGTTTTTTGCAAGACAGCTCCAGGATAAGTAGAGGCATGTAACTGCGATACTAGCGAGAAAATGTGGGAATCTTTGTTGTGGTGAGCTAGGCTGTGGGGAAATTGCTTTTATGTATGAGATTGTCTGTTTTCCAAGTTCTAACCTTGGCCATGTACTGTGAGAGGTTCAAATAATAGAAACACTTTTTTCCCTATCATGGGCTGACAGCTTTGGGCTGACAGCGCCTTTTCCTTGGCTTTGGAGGCTGAGTTTTAGGGCTCCCTTGGGCTCCTCTGCAAATTCCTTCCCCAGCTTTGCCTTCTCGGCAGTGCAGGGGCAGGTGTGTGCGCTTCTTTTGATTTGTCTTGCCGGCTCTTCTCTGTGTGCCCTGGCCCTGCATGTGGCTGCTGCAGCTGAATTCCCATCTGTTCTGAGTGCACCCCACCTGAGATTCAGCTTCAGAGCTGGGGTCACCTGGTCCTGTCTAGCTCCTTCCTGTCCTGTGCTCCCTGTCTGGCCCCGCGCATGGGTTTCCACCCAGGGGAGACCTCCAGAGAAGCCGGGCTGTCCTTGATGTGGCTTCCCTGTCCGAGTCTTCAGCCACAGCTTTCTGCCAGCTGTGACCTTAAAGCCTAAGTGGGTCTCTGCTCGCCACTGTGGGAAAGACCTCTTGATACCACAGTCCTTGTTGCCTGCTTTGTCTCCTTACAAAGTGCTCAGAGAGGATTCATTTTTTAAAAATCCAATCTGGTCTCATGGTTTCTCTGCCCTTCATCTGTTGATGGTTCCCCCTTGCCCTGAGGTGAACTTGAAATTTATAGCCTGGGCAGAAAACTTTATGACCTACAACCTGTCCTTATCTGCTAGGGCCACACCTGAGGAACACTTGGCTCAGAAAACCTTGTCGTTTGTTTAGGGAGTTCTATTTTCCAAGCTTCTCAGATGTCGGACACACACCCTTGCTTCCCGGAAAGCCCTGGCTCCATCATCCATAAAATAAAGCTCCTGCCCTGATGTAAACTGGGGTCCATGTCTGCCTGTAAGGCTCCCTGAGGTTGCCGGCCTGAGTCAGGGTCCACTCCAGAGGAATCAGGCACTGGACAGTCAGGCACCGCAGAGTAACAGGGATGTTTGCTGAGAGATGGATTCAGTTCATTGATTCCGTCACATGCACACATGGAGTCCTCCATGTGTTTCTATTTAAATAGAAAAGCGTTTATTTACTACAGTGAAAGAAAGACACTTGGCCAGCAAACTCTCAGAATCCTCCACCTCACTCTGAACACACTTATCCCAAGTTCTTGCCATTTTTTTGAGCAGCTCTGGAGTCCTCTTTCCTGAGGGTCTGTGTCAGGTGTGATCGAAAATACGGTGAATGCTGCCCCAAGCGCCACCCGAGGGAAAGACAGGCTGGTGAAAACGGGATGGCTTGACCACATGCACCTTAGTCACTGGGTCTGGCACTGAGTGACTTCTGGCTCTCCTCCAAAGTCAACATGACCACGAGAGGGAAAGATGCTGAATTGGCTCAGGACATGGGGGAAGCCAGGGCAATACAAATCAAGACACTCAGGAAAGAGGACTCTGGAGCTGCTGCAGGAAGGGGCCAGGACCGTGAGGTGACCATGCTAAAGGAGTGGGGTCTCTTGAGCAAAGTGACTGGCAATGTCCCTTACTGTAATAAATTCATTTTGAAACTTCAAAGGCGCCCTTCCTTTTCCGATTGCCTCCTCTCCAGAGCAGCCACATCTCCCGTGGTCAAAGTCCCTCATCCCTTTCGTTTTGCTTCAGGTATATCACTGGGCGCGCCCTGTGGTGGCACTGTTATCAGGAGAGTTTGTCCTCTCAGGAGTGCGGGGCACAAAACAACAGGCAGTGACACCCCCAGCAGAGGAAGTGTCCATCCCGGGCTGGGCGGGTGGCAGACAGCTTTCTACTGTGGCCCAGTTTTACAAGAGGAGCTGCCCCCTGCCTGATGATAAAGCGCGGTGTGGAAGCCAGTCCCGCAGCCCTCTAGGTCCCGATTGCTGTCCTGTCCACGGCCTGGCGTGCTGTCCTCTGACTGACTTGGCAGGGTGTGTGTTTGTTTATGTCGCTCACCACCCGCACTGCGCGCGGCCGTGCTGACCCTGGTGGCCACCTGGCGGCTGCAGCACTGTGAGCAGATCAGAGTTTTTCAGCCCTGTCTTACAGGGCTGGTGTCGCATAGGTGGCCTGCGACTGACTGAGCTGTGGTTCTGGGCTGGATGTCGCACACCTGGAGCCCCGAGGGACCACACACAACGCTTGGCTGTGGTGCCGGGCCCACCCTGGCCTTTCCTGGTGACTTATTTCCCAGCAGTAGCAGCAAACTCACAGGGACTCAGGTCTCAGGAGGCAAAGGACAAGGAAATGCAAAGGACTGCATCACCGAAGTCCGACGGGGCAGCCAGGACGGGAGAGCGCAGTGCTGACCCGCAGGGTGGCCACACCAGGCTTTTCCTGCCGTGGGGACGGGTCACCGCACTGTTGCTGGGAACAGCCTAAAGCCCGGCCCTCTCGGGGAAGCCGCGTGGAAGGCGTCCGCACCCACACGCGTCTGTCCCCAGCCTCCTGCGTTACCTGTGCTGTTCACTGCAGACTCCTGGGCGTGTTCAATCACCCGCGTCAGGTGTTTACTCCCCGCTAGCCACACAGCTCCCTGTCCCTCCCTGTCTCCTGGCTTTTTGTCCGAGTCTGGCAGCATTTTAGGGCGTTACAGTAAGTACTTTGTTTTTATTTGTTCCGTATTAGTTAACCGTGCTGCCTGGACACACATTTTAAAATTAAATCAACGTCAGAAGCAGCCACGAAGCACACTGAGCAAGTTCCCCTCTTAAAATCTTGACATCCCAGGGAAAGGTGGTCAGCGTGAAGGTGCAGTCTCCCCCTAACCAGGTAACGCTTCTTTTCCTTCGAGGCTGATCTGCTCCACACTTAATTACCAATAATTGTCTACCAGGCTTAATGTGATAAGAAGTAAATACCAATAATTCGTAATTGTGGGAGACAGTTTAATTTTTTCTTCGGAGAGATTTATTTCTGCCATTTCTCTAGTGCATCGCAGTTGAAATATGAGATAATGGATATTTATTGATTTTTAGCTGAGCATTGAAAATGTATAAAATACATTCCCATAACTTTGATGGTCATGGGTTTCAGAAAGCATCCATTGGATTGGTGCGATACATTTGTTTGCTTAGGACGTTACCATCATGAGAAGAGAGAAGGCACTGCAGGGGGATGCGGTGCTTGGAGAAAACACGCTCAGTGCCGCTCCAGCCCCGGCCAGGTTTGTGGGTGACTCTCAGCAGCCCTGGTGCTGGTCGGACTGCTCTCATTCCACACCCAGCAAATGCCGACTGTCCCCAGCCTCCTGGCCATCGTAGGCAAGGTGTGGGTGAATCTGCCCTTGTCTTCCACGCGTGTGAGGAGGAGGACTCAGGGTACCCGGTGCTGCCCTCAGGCCAGTGGCACTTGGGTACCAGGGCCCCCTGCAGAATGCCTCTTCCCTTGAGTTACAGAAGGGGCCTTGGTCTCCTGGAAGAGGCCAGGGAAGTTCTTTCAAATGCAAATGGTGCTATGAGTCCTGCAAGAGGATTTATTTATGAGGGAGATGTCGCAGGCAGCAGGCTGATTCAGTCCTGGGCACTGCCTCCCCCTCCCACAAAGCCCACTGCGGCAGAATCAATCCGGTTACTGGAGCTGTTTTGGAAAATAAATCAGACTGAATGCAGCCGACCCCCTGGCTGTGTGCCTATTGATTGGAGGATGGAGACCCAGAAGCGATGGCGCCGGGCCGGGCAGAGCCTGCCGGCTGCTGCAGGGAGCGGGCTTGCACCCCAGCGCTGCACCCCAGCCTAGGCCCTGCTGTGAGCATGGCTGCACAGAGGCTTGGCCTGGCCCTGGTGAGATGCGGGTTTGGATCCTGCCTCTCCCTTCTCTGCTGCAGGACTGAGGGGAGATGCTGAAGAAGCTCTGGCTCCCAGCACAGCTGTTTGCGTATCTGACAGGAGCACAAGAAAGCGAGACCCGAGGCCTCCCTCTTCCGACCAGCGGGCTGTGACCCTGTGGAGGGTATTGTCTTCGGGGAAGAAGGGTGTTCTAATTTACAATTTTAAGATTATTTTTTGATATTGAAGTGGAGATCTTTACAAATGCACAGGCACACAGAGACCCTATCTCGCATTACATATAAATATTAATTTCTCATGCTAATATATCTAAATGCAAAAGGTAAAATGGTACATTTGAAACATAGGAGAGTATCTTTTCCAGTGACCTTGAAGAGGCAAAGATTTCTTAAATAGGATCCCCAAAACACTCATCAGTAAAAGATGATAAATTGAACCACATTAAAATTAATAAACTCTGTTCATCTAAAGAGACCAATAAGAGAATGAAACCAGGGATCAGAGAAAATATTTGCAATTAAACACGTATTTCACAGAAAGCACATCTGGGAGACGTAAACAACTCCTACAAATCAGTGAGAAAGGGAAAAATAATCCAGGAGAAAACCTGGTTTAAAAAAAAGACAAAATTCCAAGAGTCACATTACAAAAGGTGATGCCCACAAGGCCGGGGGTGGGCAGGGAACACGCAACCCCATCACGGCCCCAGGAAACCAGGACAAGAGAAGGGCAGCAAGCGGCGGCCCAGGGGCTGGCTCGGGAGGTCAGAGGGGAGGCCCGAGCTCCCGCTGGACCAAGCTCCGGGGTGGGAGCCCAGGCCGGCTCTCTGCTCCCAGATAAAAATCCAGCAGGAAGCGCACAGAGCTGGCCCTTCACAGCGTCTGCCCGTCGGTGGCCAGTAGGTGAGATCCACGAGGACCACGCCCAGCAGGGGACGTCACGCAGCACGGACGGTGTGGACCTGGGGTCCGTGCTGCCCTGCGCCCGGTTCGCAGCACCCCTAGTCCAGCACAGTGTCCTCGGCGGTGGCAGGAGGCGGCTGTGAAGAACTGGGACAAGGACAGGAGGGAGCGCCCTCCGCCCGGCGCGGTCACATCCCTGTGGCTCCGGGAACGCGCGGGGCCGCGCGGGGATGATGGTGCGATTTTCTCAGTGAGTATTTCAATAAAAGAAGCAGCTTTGAGCTTCCGCTGACGATCCCTGAAGGACACACTCCTGACCACAGGGAGCAGTGCCAATCGTGCCTAAGACACGTGGAAGACATAGAGAAGCTGGGGAAAGCCGCCCGCCCAGCCACCCGCGTGTGCACACTCACCCGGCGTCCTCTCTGCCCACACACTGCGCATGTGCCTGTGCTAAACACAACCCCGGTGCACGGCCTGTGTTTCACAGCCTCTGTTACTTTCACAGAACCACGGTCCAGAGTGCGCTCTGCTGCTCTTAAACTCTCTTCTGTGGTCGGTAGGTCGGTCGGTTCTCTTCCCCGCACACGGCCCGGGGCTGTCTTTGGCCCCTGCTCCACCCCTGTGACTTTGATCTCAGCATCACCCCAGCTGCACGTCCTCTGTTCACGTGGGAATGAAAGCCAGGCCCCTTATCTGGCAGCAACGTGCCCAAACCCACGGTGGCCCCGGTCTGGAGGACTCCTAGCAGCCAATCACAGGTCAGTCCGCAGCGGGTCTGGTCACCTGCTCGGAGGCTGGTGAGGGAAGGAGACTCCAGGCAGATGCCCGAGGGCAGCACACTGGCTCTGCAGCCCTGGGTGTGGACGGGCGAGCGGCCTAAGCAAAGGGCAGGAGAATGAAGACCTGAACCCCATCAGGTAGAAAACGTGGTACAGTGTTTGCAGCAGTCCTGAACGCATCGGAGCGTTTGGCAGGACACAGACTCTGAAGGGGTCAGCGATTGGTGCTCCTAGCGTTGCTTGCAGCAAGGCTGGGGGTCCCCGCTCGTGGCTGCAGCCCCGAGCTTCCCTGGACCATCCCTGCCCACGTGCATCTCCTACTCAGAACAGCGGGCTGCGTCTGGAACGCACGATGGCTCGCGTCCTCTTGCCCCACCTGGAAGCTGCTTTGCTCATCTGCAGCCTAACACCCCGCCCTGCTCCTCTGCCCTCCATGCAGATTTCTCTTCCCTCTGCCCTGCTCCTGCTCTGAGGCAGACCCCAGTTTCCCACATCCCGATGTAACTGCTTCCCAGGAGGCTCCTGCCCCACCTCCGGACATGGCCCGGGGTCTCGCGGGGCCCGGGTGGCAGGTTGTCTGGGTTCAGAATGAGAATGTCCCCCAAGGTCTTGTGTGCACATAGGTAGGGTGTCACAGGTATTGGGGACACTGGATTGTTGGGAAGGGGGCTGACAGCTGATTTGCTGGTAGGATGAGGGGCCTGGTTGGAAGAGGGGGTCGCAGGGGTGTGGCCTGGAGGGGTTCCTCTCCTTCCTGGCTCCTCCCTTTGTTCCTCTCCTTGGCCACCAGGGCCTGAGTGGCTTTTCTCTGCCAGACCGTTCTGCCAGGAGCCAGCAGACGACGGAGCAGAACCACTGACCTCTAACTCCGAATGAACCTCTCCTCCTCTAAGTCGTGGGTGTTGAGTATTTTATCCCAGCAATGAGAAAATAACTAAGATAAAAAGCCATAAATGGCATTTCTTTACCAAGAAATAACAGGAAAAGTCTGTCAGTTTGGTAAGGAGGGGAGAGAGATAACTGTGCACCACAAATCATATATATTCTCTTACGGGGCATTCATAAGGGTGAGTTTATCAGGCACAATCTCTGTGCGAAAATCAAATCCATACAAGAGAATAATATTCACAATGAAAGGGAGTTTGCTACTACTTTCCCCTAAAATATGAATGTATATTAGAATAATTATAGGGAAGGAAGGAGGCAGACATGGGTGAGAACCCAGGTTCTTGGCTCACTTATGAGTAATTCTGGGTCCTGCAACAGGGTCAGTGGTGGTTGAGAGCTAGATGCTGGTTTCCTGAGGGGGAGGCTGAGGCAGGAAGACTTCAAAATCTGAAAGGAGAGAGGTGGGGGGGGGGTGCCCATTTCCTCGGTGTGGCTGGGACCGACAGGTGTGGACGAGTACACACTCATCAAGCCGTAAACCCTGAATGTGCATTGCGTGTTGCCTGTGGATTATACCTCGATCAAGCTGCTAAAACTAAACCTGTATTTTCATTTTCAAACAATGCATCGGGTTTTGCTACATCTGACAGTTTGAATATGTTCCCTGATACTAAAAACATTTTACCAAACTGATTTCCTAGCTGAATACTTATCTGGAGACTCGTAGATATATGCGCAGATTTTCACGCATCAGTCAGTCTGCAGTCGAGTGATTTGTGTATGTCTCACCGTTCTGTTCTAGGTTTGGCCCCATTATAACAATACCTTGTTTAAAACGTAGAAGCCGCTACTACGACATCTTGCTAATCAAAACAACCAGAAAATTCAACTAGTATATATATATACTTGCCGGAGTCCAGCTGCGTCAGGGCTCAGGGGTCCCAAAGGTGGTCAGGGAGTCGGCGAGTGAGAGACAGAAGACACTGCACACCAGTATGTGAGTGAATCTGAATCTATTTTATTTTTTAGAAGCTGGAGTATATATTTGCTAACTTTTGGCAGTAACTTAAACCCCAAGCAGGAAGTGTCCCAGGCTTAGGACCAGGCAGGGATAATCTTAAACAATATGTGTTAACTTTTTTCACCTTTGTTAAACTTTAATCTTGTTACTTAATTAGCTTGCAAAAGCAAACATGCTATACCCTAGCCCCGATACTTCCTGTTCTATTTATATTGATTCTTTTCTTTGTTGGCCAGATTTTCTGTCTTTCTTTTTAACATAGTTATGTAATGTTTTTTATCCTCTGTTGATCTAATACAATAGGGTGGCCCATTCCTAGCTAACTTTTCCATGAAATTTAATTGATTACATTTGGTCCATTTTCCTTTGATATTAACTATTCTTTGCCCATGCTTATCATAAATCCCTGTGTAAGGCAGAGGGGGGTCAGGCACTTGAGGTAAAAGGTTTCTTGGGGGCTTTAGTTTGTAATTTCTGATAGAGAAACTTCCCTGGATCAAGGGCAGTTGTCTCACGGGAATTTTGTAAATCCTCCTCCATGAACTCTTTCATTTGAAGCTTTTGTATAAACTCTCTCATACTACTCACAGAAGGTAAAATTTCATAATTAGCTTTCACAAAGGGGTTATCTAGAGGGTTTCTAGTAACTCCTCTGGAGTTTCTATTTTTGATTTCATATTGAGTATTACATGGAAATATATATATGGGAATTAAACAAATTACAATTATCAGTACAAAACATTCCAAGATCCCCGTGCCCAATTCCCACATGCGGTGTCCTTTTCCTGGAGAAGCGATTCCTTGAAGCACTCTCCTTCACCCATGGACCTTGCCACAAGGCGTAGATGGACTAGGACACGGCATGGACGGAAAAGGGCGCTACATATACTAGTATATATAATCTCTTAATGAATTCATGATTTTTATATCTGTCATAGTAAAATAAAATATTGCCCAGCATCTATCAGCAAAAGGCAGTTTCACCAAATCTGTGATCTTTCCCTGATTTCTTTTCTCACTTGGCTGTTAGAACAGCCCGTTTTCCGGTGCTTCTCCTCTTGCCCAAAGCTTTATACAACACTTCACCCTTTTTCTTTTCTGTTGTTGCATTTGTTTAACTTAAGATTCGGTGACCTCCCTTGTTTCTCTGAGTACGTTCGGTGTTTTTGATCAGATCAAAGTGGGGTCAAACGAGAGAAACGGTTTTGCCGTTCCCTTGTGAAACCTCCCTGCCCGGCTGCCTCGCTTTGCTGAAAGGCGCCTTAGCCCGCCTGTGCTGCGGCAAGGACCAGCTCTCTTCCCTGATCCTGACAGCGGAGCAGGAGGCCGGCAGTGGCCGGGCAGCTGGAAGTGCCCCTGTGGTTCACACCTGCTCTGTCGCTGGAAGGTGCTGGCGAGCTGGACGGACCACAGGCTGCGGGCGTAGCTCTGCTCTGCTCCTGCACAGCCAGCAGAGCATCACTGTGGAGCCAGCAGAGCATCACTGTGGAGCCCCCCCTAGCCAGGCTGGACCGGCACCTCCCTCTATCCTGAGGGCCTGTCACCTTCCACCCTGCCCTCAGGTCTCTGCACGGTGAGTCTAGTCCCCACTATTGCTGCAAAGCCCAAGTCTGCTCTGAGACTCGTGCACAACCTAGCTGTGAGCCCCTATAAAAATCAAAAGGAGGTTCAACACCGCTGACAACCAACGGTACAGGGTGAGTACTCTCACTCCAAAGTGAGGAGTAAAGTGGTATAAACCAATGGGACCGAAGCACATTTGAACCTCAGGGGGGAACCGGAAATCCTGTGGCTCCATGTCCCGTTCCTGGGACAAACATGTGTGAGCTTCATACAGTGTGGTGACCCCGCCCTTAGAACACTGCTGGTTGCAGCCCTTATGGCTTCAATCTTGGGGCAGCCCTGCTCACACCCATGGCTCCCCTTAGCTGAGGCTCCAGGTTCCTGGCTTCTTCAGCTTCCTGGGGGTCTCCATGAACTTTGAGCTTCAGTCTCACAGCTTCACTCACGGCCCTCTCAGGGGTGTATCACCTGACCTCCCAGGCATTCTTAAATCTGAGTGGAAGCCTCCATGACCCCAAACTCTTGCATTGTGCATGCCTGTAAAACCAGCACCATGTGGGTGAGATCAAGGTCTGCTTCCAGCTGGAACAGTAGCCAGACCCGCTCAGAGCCTGGATGGCTGAGCGCTGTGAATGGAACCCCAGGGAACCAGTTCCCTAGAATCTGAGGGAAGACCCAATCCATAGGCTTATACCCTGACTGGCACAAAAAGAGGGAGAAAAGGAGGCTCACTCCTGCTCCTTTAGAAGAACCTGAGTCTTCACCACAGCCTTTTGACATCTGTTCCAGCCATCCTACACTGAGCTGTGGGCTCACAGGGGGCTCTGAGGAGCTCCAGGCCCTTAGCCTCGGACTGGCTCTTCTGGCTCGCCAGCCCATGGATGCCCCTCTACACCTTCCATGCCTGACTCACAAGCCTGCGCTTTACACTTCTCACATTAAATCTGTTCCTCTAGTGAACTCTATCTTATGCACAGACTTTAAGACTCCAAATAATAACAAAGAAATTATTTTGGGAAAATTTGGTGCAGAGAAAGTAAGCTAAAGAGAGGAGAGCAGACTATGTAAGTGAGACAAGAATGAGGCGCAGCCAAGGTAACTGCCGAGTGGGAGCCCACCTCCCGGGGAAGGGGCTTTGACGCCCAAACCCCAGCCAGCCATTCTGGTTCTTGACCATGGCTGTGGATGGACCTGACTGTCTGGAACACAGGTTGGGTCCTGAAGCTGTGGGCCACCTTCAAGGTCAGTGTGGTTTTCTGGCATCGTAAGAATTGGCCAACTCAGCTGGGCCCATTTGGCACACACCTGTAATTCAGCACTCTGGGGAGCTGAGACAGGAGGACTGCAAATGGAGTTTGGCTTGTGTAACTTTGTGACTTGGCAAGATGCTCTCTCAAAGTAAGAGACAAAAAACAGCTGGCTCAGTGTGAAGGGTTCAATTCCCAGAACTGGGAGAGGGGGAGAGGACGGACCAGCTCGTAGCTACAGCCCCTAAGAAAGCCTGAGTGGTCACTTCTAGACTTTGACACTGTGGTCACCTGGGTCTGGAAAGACTCCTGGGGGTTGTAAAGGGCGTGGCCAATCTGTCCAATGAGGGTTTTGTAACTTACTATAAACCCATGAAAGAACGTTCATAAAGTTTATTCTATGAAGAGGGACAGAAGTGACTGATTTGCCTAGAGGGTCTCACAGTATCAATGGAGGAAACACTTCACCACCCCACTGGAGAGGACAGGGGGCTAGGAGATGGCAGATGGGGGCATCGTGCCCACCAGGCAGGCAAGAGACCTTGCAGAAGTGAGCAGATGGAACAGTCAGGCCTGCCCTCTGCACGCATCTGCCGGGGAGATGCAGTCTCCAAGCCGCAGCAGCCCGAGAATGTGTGTCGCTGCCTTCCCATGCCAATCATGGTGCTTGGACACAGTGAGTCTGACTTTAAGATGATGTGAGAGTGACACGCACCTGGTAGAAATTACCCTTTAGAATCTGAGTCTTCCTGGGCTCCTGAGACGGCCGTGCTGTTCTCCCCTTGGGAACAGCGCTTGGAGAACTGCAGGCGATGTCCAACACCTCGGTATCCCACAGGCCTTGGGCCAGCGACTCCTGCCCAGACGTGGGGAAGATCAAGATTGGCGCTCCAAGCCCATTCTTCCACATGCCTTTTCTGTGGAAGCTGCTTCCAGCTTGCGGAGACTCTGCTGAGCCACAGCCAAGGCCTTGGTAAGCTGGTGCGCACCTGTAATCTGGACTGCATGCCTCAGTATCCTCGGGCCCTGGGTTTCCTGTCTCTGGTGGACACTAGTTCCACATCCCGGAGCTGGCGCCACCCCGTTGCCAGCTGGCCCTCGAGTCTGGGGTCTGGTTGCTTTGGCCCTGGTTTTTCTCCAGCTTCGTTGCTGCTCACTGGTGTCATCTCCTGCCTTGGAGCCCTTGGCAGTCTGTCTGCTGGTCCCCGAGTTGGGCCAGCCGTCCTGGTCCCCATGTCCCTCTCCTGCACGGCTGTTTATCCCGGCACCTTCTCAAGGTCCTCTGAGGAGTCATCAGCCACTTCGGGGGCCCTGGTGCCCTCATCTTCCAGGCTCCCCCCTGCTGCGAGCCCGAGCTGTCCCCGGGAAGCGGCCTGGGTGTGGGCTGGGCTGCAGGCTCTCACTGCTGGGCATCATCCCGGAACCCGCCTACCCCACATGGGAGCCCCAGCTCCCCATCTCTGGCCCAGCACCGAGCAGACAGGCAGGCCCAAGGCAGGCCTTTAAAACAGACACTGGCTGCATAAAATGCTTGTCAAATACGTGGTTTAAAAATGCCATCTAGGCCCTGGGAGTGACACAGAAGGCCTGTAGTAGCCGACTGATGCCCAGATAATCACACACGGAAATGCTCTGTGAAACGCAGATCTTGGGAGGTTGCTTAGGAGCAAACAAGGCAGCTCTGCCTCTCACACTGGGCCTGCTCTCCCCTTGTCCCCTGCCCCCTCTTCTTGTCCTTGGGCTCTGCTTCCTGCCTGGTGTGCAGTGGCTACTAAGTGCCATTTGGTCGCACTCTTTTGAGGATCAGGCTCAGACATCACTCTTTCTCCTGTAGCTGTGTTTAGATTGCTGCCAGCCCCGTCTCCGGAGGTGACACGGAGCTGACCACGTGCACCTCGGCTCCTCTGAAAGTTCAAGGCTGCCAGGAGCTGGAAGGGGAGGGAGAGGAAAGGGGAGGGCAAAGGAGAAAAGAAGAATGAGGAAGAGGAAAAGAGGAGAACGGAGAACAAAGAAAAGGAGGAGGAAGAGGGAAGAGTGGAGGCGAAAGAGGCAGGACGGGACCTGCTGCCGGGCTCGCGATGGCCTCAGCCGTTTCTCTGCTGGGGACGTTGAGGTGCTGAGGCCAGGGAGCGGCATGGCTGTGCCGTGGAGCCCAGCGCTGGGCTGCTTGAGCTCCTGCCTCTCCCTGCGCCTCCTCCTGCCACCCTTTCCCACTAGTTTCTCCCTGGCTGCTGGTTCTCAGCCAGGCCCTCCACCACCCTCCCTCTGTGTCTCACAGAAGCACCGGGAGTGGCCACATCTCATGTTCCTGCCCTGCCAGTCACGGTGACCACACAGGATGCTGCACAAGGCCGCTCCTCCCTGCCACACAGGCCTGTCGTCTTGTCTGAGGATGTGGAAGTAGAGGCGTGTGTGGGGACCACGATGCAGGGACCCGTGCAGAGCCCAGCGCCTGCTCCTCCCATCACAGAGCAGGGTATTCAGCAGGGGCACCCTCTCAGCTCACGCTCACCCCTTACCACAGCCACCCAGCCACCTGGCACCCACGCAAACCTGCTGATTCAGAGACAAGGACAGAAGCAAGATGTCTGGTGGAGCCCGAGCCTCAGAAAACTCAAGGTTCTCACGCATGTGAGACCTCAGTAAGTCAGCTGGAAGCACCCTTTGAAACCATCAAGCCCTGTCCCTGAGCCGGGGAGCTGGGATGCTGGAGAGGGTCTCTGCTCCTAATTCCTCGAAGCAGACGAAATCCAAAGGGCCTGGGCAGCCTCGTCCGGAAGGTGACAAGGATAGTGTGACACTGAGAGTCTGAATGCTCACTTCCGGTCCCAGAGCTTTGCTCAGAGCCAGCCTCAGGAAGAGCAAGTGCCCGCACTCTGCTTCGGGCTTGAGCTCCGGGCTCTGCAGTGTTCATGACCCCTCTTTGTCACTCACTTCCTGTACTAACCTCTCTCTGAATCACCCTACCTCTGTTTACCCATTTACCCTGACTCTTTCGCCTCTACTGACAAACTTTTGCTCGTTTTCTTTTTACCCCTTATTATAATGGGAATAGATGAACTTCAACCTTTAACCTGTACTTCCTCAGGCTTAAAAATAAGAGTGAATGTTACTTATGTATGAACATGTTCAGTGACTCTCAGTGCACTGACCTCACAAATCTGAGGGAGTCTCAGCAAAATGGAAAAAGAAAGTTCTCCTTTATTTCTATACCTGCAACTCAGTGATTCAACAAAAGTAAAAATGGAGCAGTGCTATTTTGGGCACTATTGGCTTTATTGAAGAGCTAACTATAATTTTTTTCTGGGGAAGGGAGATTAGTAGAAGCCGTTTTGCTGAAGTTTTACATGGTACGGCCAGTTCTTCCTATTAGCGGTAGCTACACTCGGTGCAGGACCGGGGAACCCAGAATTAGTGAACCCTGAGAAATGTTCCCCCCAGCAGAAAGCCGGGGATGCCTGCTTTCCTCCCCGGTCCACATGCTGCTGCCACCTGCAGACCCACAGGTGGGCTTGTTTTCTGTGGGTTTCTGCTCAGAGACACCTGGCGCGGGTGTGAGTAGAGCCCATTCAACATTGATAACCTTCTGCGTTGCGGCCGCCTGCAGCTCGCGCCCCAGCGCTGTGGGTGGGAGTCGCCCGCAGCAGGGAAGTTACCCGAAGAAAGCACCGACGTGAAGAAAGCACCGACGTGAAGATCATGCCATGACATCACCCCCAGCCAGGACCTGGTTTCCATGCTGAGACCAGAAATGAGAAGATCGTGTGTCACCTGCTCGTCCTTTGCTGGGGGACCCCACACGGGTGCTCTTCACGGGACCATGAAGGAGCCCAAGGGGGCCACAAGAATGGATTTCAAGGTTCGAAACACATCTTGATAAGTAGGAAAATCTGCAAAGAGAAAATGTGAGCAGTGCAGATCGGCTGCTCTGGAAGGGTCACCCTGGTGCCCGTGGTGACAAGCCCTCACGTGTGAACGCTCACAGCCCTCCTGCCTCCCTCTAGCTAGACGGGTGCTCTGCAGAGTAACCACCTCCCCGTTCCTCTTGGCCACCCTCGCCCCCAACTCACTCACATCACGCAGGCTAAATGACGGACGCTGTCTGCGCTCCGTCAGCCTCCGCCCTCGGAGAAGTGCCGCAGACGTGCGTGCCTGGAGTCAGCTGTGCTTTTTAGCCCAGGATGCAGCGCCGTCTTCAGGGGATGAGCTAAGCTAGGCGAGGCAGAGTGGAGCCAAGACAACCTGATGCCTCAGGAGTGCGCCTCATCCCTCCGCAGGACAACTCTGGGGCAGGTGCTACCTCACAGGTTGCCAGCAAGGCTGTGCCCTGTTGCACACCACACCAGGGGCTCAGAGATGTCACAGGCCCACTCAAAAGCCCACGCCGTGGATGCCTGATTCAAATTCTGCAGTCAGGCTCTGATCTCATGGTCTCTCAAGCTGAGGCAGAAATAATTTCTTCTGGGAACTGCGATGGGCCAGACGCCTTACAGGATCAGCCTTGCTCCCGACTGGGAGGTAAGTAGGGTCCACCAGGGTGGAGTCCAGCCTGACTCTGGCCCAGGACAGCATAGGCTGATTCCATAGTTTCCTGGGCTGCTACAAGCAGTTATTGCAGCTAGGCCAGGAGAAGCGACAGCATGTTCCTCCTCCACAGCTGAGGCTGGATGTCTGACACCCAGTAGGGGCAGGGCTGCCCAGCCTCTGGACGCTCAGAGATGCACTGCTCCAGCCCCTCGCCCCACACCCAGGGTGCCAGCACCTGAGTGCGCCTCGGCCAGTAGACGCGTCTCTCCATCTCCCATGGCCTGTGGCCTCCCTCCCCTGGCCTGTTCTGAGTCCCTCTGCCTTCTGTGGGGACATCAGCCCTCAGGCGGGGTCCACCCTGCGAGTGTATCTGCAGAGCTCTTTTTGAGTAAAGTGACTTGCACAGGAAGTTAGGACCTGGATGCTTCCTCTTGGGGACAGGATCCTAGTGACCCTGTGCTAATGTCCCTCTCTGAGGAGGTGCTGGAGAAGCAGGTGCAGCCCTCTCAAGCCCTTCGGTGCTGGGATTTTGAACTGAGAGACCTGTGTTACTTTGGGTGCCACTGTCCTCTTCCTGTTACCGTTCCACACTCACAGAACAAATCCTGACCGGTCCCACACAGATCACTGCTTATTAACACACGGAGAAAATAAAGCCTAAGTCACACTCGTGTCTCTCAGAATAATTATATCTTCATCTTTAAGTGTTTAACTTTCCAATTCAGTCCAAAGATACTCATTTAACATTTAAGCAACACTATTAAAACCCAGGGTGAAAGTAACAATTACTAGTGACATGGAGTTCCTCCAGGACAGTTATGCTTCTGAAGAGAGGCCTTTCAGGTACCGTAGAATAAAAAATTCATGTGAGGATTTGCTGTCCAAGGATTTGCAGAAGTCACGGTGACTTCCGTACTGTCTGGTTTCTGTTTTCTGCCAGGAAGCAGGCAGCAATGGGCCGATGGCACTTTATTTTTCTCTAGGTGACACCACAGTGTAGCTCTGTACCTCGCCGTTGGTTGCAGGTGCAAACAGCGAGCATAACAATATCAGTTATAATATCATGTACTAATCTCAGTGATATGCTCACCTTGTGGCGCTTTGCCCCGTGGCCCCCCTTCTGGTTCTTATCTTGTAAGGTTTTTCCTTTTCAGGTGTGTTTATTTTATAGCAGACATGTGGTTCACTCCGGACTGTCCCCCGAAGCCTCACACACTCACAGGTGGGGCATTGCCGACTGGATCATGGATGTGTGATAATCACGGGTGGATGAATCCACTGAGGAGGTCACAGCTGAATGTGATGCTCAGAGGTGGGGCCTGGGGGGAAGTGGACGCTGGAGTGAGGCCTGGAAGTGCCTGTCTCCTTGCTCCTCCCTTGATCTCTGCTGCTTCCATGAGAAGCAGTCGCCCCACAGTGGGGAAGTGATCAGGTTGCTGACAGCACAGCAGGACAGCGGGGTCCCCATGTCCTCCACAGGGAGAGGAGGCTGTGCTAAATGCACCTGCTGCCCTGGGCTCAGAGGCGGGAAGTCGGATCCATGTGGAGCCCACTCCAGCTGCGGTGAGGGCAGTGAGAGAGGCAGGTGCCCCGGGTCCACCCAGCATCTGTCATGGAAGCTGTACTGTTGCCTCCTGCACTGGAGCAGAGCGGCATAGCTCCCTCCTCTGTCCACTCCACAGGCAGCCCCGGTCCGTCCCCTTTCTGGTTACAGGGCTGGGCGACTGCACCAGCGTGGCTGAGCGCCTGGTTCTTGCAGATGCCCTCCAGGCAGGGGACGTGGCCCTGGTGGCACAGGATGGTTTCCCTATGGCAGCAGTGATGCTGTGACCTTCTCTGCACTCCAAGGACAATGAGAGGTTGTGTCTGTTTCAGGTGCTGGGGGACAAGCAGAGTGTGCTCCTCGATTTCAACGTGTCCTAGGTTTTTCTCAGAATGGAGGGCGAAGTACGAGCCCCGTGGGCACCAGGAGGAAAGAGACAGCGAGTGTCCTTCCTTCAGCGTTGCCCAGGCTCGAGAGTCAGGAGTCCAGGAAATCCATCCAAATGGGGAGAGAATTCGATTGTTTCTGCAGCAGCTGGTGCGAGGCCTAATTTCCGGCTGGGTGCACCCAGGATGAGACGCCTCCTGCGGGGAGCTCATCAGGGCTTCTGGATTCTCCCCGGGCTCAAGGACTGTCCACCGCATGGCGGGGTGGCCCCACTCAGCCCGGCCCAGGGCCTCCCGGGCCGCTTTCCACATGTGCCTGGAAAAAGAGCGAGTAGTGTTACACTTTTTAAAGCTGATGAAGCGGGACTTGGCAGGCGGTGGAAGGTGGCTATGGCCTGACTCGCCGTCCCTCCGTCACTTGTGCTGCAGACCAGGGCTCTGCCATCTCCATGCACCAGGTTCAGAGCGGGCGACAGCTCCTACAGTAGGAGCTGCATCCGGGAGTCAGACAGCCGCACCCTTTCCTGGGCCGTCGGGGCTCCTCCGCCCGCTGCTATGCAGTGGGCTCCCGTCTAGGAGCGCAGGGTCAGAAGGCCGGAGCTGGGGCCACGCGGTGAGCACCGGGCCGTGCCCCTCAGGGCAGCGACCGCTTTCCTCTGCCCTCTTGCTCCTGGCTGCCTGCTGCTGTTTTCCTGCGAGAGGAGCTTTCGGGTAAGGAAAACGGCCAACAAGTTCTTGAATCCGGGATAAAAAATACCCGCCTAAGGACTTTCTCTGAGCGGGACCGGGTTTCCTGCCAGAGCTGAAACTGGGCTTCCAGCCAGCATCTGCTAACGAGATCCCCAGAGCCCGAAGCTCCAGGGAACTGAATCCAGGCAGAATGCAGTGTGGGTGTGCCCATTAGAATACTTGAAATTCCTCGAATATGGGGCTTGTTTACACCCTTTGGTACCCCATTGTCATGGTGATTCTTCTTCAGGGAGGTGTTTGAATGTTACTCCTTAGATGATGGATTTGGATCCTACCTGCAGGTTCATTTGGTTGCTGTGCTCCAGGAGCCCTCCCGGCCCTGCTGGTGTGCCAGTGTGCACAGGCGCACAGCACCTCCGGGCCTTGCAGGGCCTGCTCAGCAGCGAAGGTGCAGGAGGGCACGGAGGCTGGTGGTCTGCACGCAGGGGCTTCTGCTTTCATCGTGAGCCTTTGCAAATGTGTACTTGTTTTGGGATCTGCACGCTCCTCATGGATTCCTTCCCTCATCCATTTCTGAAACTGATGCAGACTCAACTGGTGGAGGCCCAGGGAAGGCACAGCCTTCCCCACCAGGCCACCAGAAGCTGCGACCTGGACAGCAGGAAGAGGGCAGCAGGACTCAGCTTGCCTCCTGGCTGAGATCAGAAATGACAGAGTTTAAATTCTTGAAAAATCATCGCAGTAAAAGACACATGGCCATTAATTCCCATTAAATTACTCCGAACACACTTGTCCCCTGCGTCTTGCCACTTCCTGCAGCAGCTCTGGAGTCCTCTTTCCCGAGGGTCTTCCCTTGCACCGCTGTGGCTGCCTCCACATCTTGAACTGATTGAAAACATTCATCTTTGGTGGTCATTTTGATGTGTGCCACACGGAGCCCAAGCCGGTGACTAAGTGGACAAGGGTGCCTGCCCTTCCACTGGGCGGTGCTTGGCGGCAGCAGTCACTGTGTATTCAATCACGTCTCATCAAGGCAACAGATGACTCAGGGTGTGTGGGACACCTGATCCCGGGTGCAGCACAGCTCCTGTCTCCAGGATGAGGTGCTGACCTCCATTCCCAGGCGCCCCGGGAGGCTGGTGCGGGGCTGTTGAAAGCTCCCTGCCCAGGCCCTCGCTGGGACTCATCCCTGCCTTGGCCCAGGAGTCCCCATCGGTGATGGACAGGAACAAGCACAGGTAAGCTCGGCCCTGCTGCCTCCCTTCACCTACCCAGGACCGGCCCGGCACCAACATCCCACGCAGCCAACCTGCTCAGGCCATGGCAAGGGCAGCAGCCCTGAGCTACCATCTTGCGTGCCACGAGGAGCACAAGCAGTTCCTGCAGCAGAGACCTGCAGACCCCTGTGGTACAAGGACCGGGCCAAGGGTGGCAGGGGAGCCCGGGCCACTGAACTCCCTTGGGAGTAGCTGTAACGACTGGGGGTGCAGCTTCTCATGGATGCTGGTGACCCTGGAAGTGGTAGCTCTCACCAGGGATGCACGCAGCTCCCTGGGGAATACTGGGCAGGCCTGGGAGATGTTTTGGCTTTGACAACTGGGGTGAGGACTGCTGCTTGCATCCAGCGAGTGGGGGCACAAGGTGGCTCCCCATGGGCTCTGGACGCCAGCAGAGCCAGGCCTGGGATCCCACGCTGGAGAGTGGGCAAGTGACTAAGTGGGGAGAAGAACTGGGGCTTCTGCTAGCGGCTGACTGTGCTCCCTAGAGTCGGAGGTGGGAGACTAAGAGGTGGCCGTGCTCTCCAGAAGAAGACACTGAGCTCCCTTTCTCTCCGTCACACAAGAAGGCTGCTGTTATCAAGACAGCAAGGGACCCTCCAAGGGACCAGCGGAGCTGCACTGTGACCCTGGATCCATAGGCTGCAGACGCTGAGAAAGGAAGGTCTGCCAAGGAAGCCCCATGCGTGCGGCAGCTCATTAATGCATCCTGTGCTCCTGGGGTGCTGAGGGGGGCGGCAGCCCTGGCAGGGCCCCAAGGGGACGGGATCCTCAACCTGGGCAGCCGTCAGCCGGGACATGGTGGGGCACTGGAGACTGGGGTGGGAGTGTCTGGCTCAGGGACCCTGCAATCTGGAATGCTGAGACCTGGAGTCGGGAACCCTGCAGCACCTGGGCCCCACTCTTGCTGCTGGCCGTGAGGGCTCTGTGCCTTGCAGCGCCTGCTCACCAGGTACCCTGGTTCTCTGTCTTCACCTCTCCTCTGATCCTGGCCAGGAAGGGCCTTGCGTGGGATGGATGATGAGACAGCACCGCTAGGAGAAGCTGGGAAGCTGCAGGCCTGGCCACTCAGGAGTGAGGGAAGACGCAGCTGCCAGGAACACGGAGGCTTCAGCCTGCACCACGCTCTGCGAGACCTCGGGGCACTTACCCTAGAAGGTTCCACAGACACAGGGGTTTGACCTACACTGGAACTTCCTGAAGTGAGAGTATCAAAATGAATAACCTTGAGACTGACAGTGAACTCTGCCTCCTTCCTAGCCAGGGACTCTTCTGGGTTCCTTCCTTGTCCACTGCCCTCTGAGGAAGTCCTGGACCAGTAGCCACAGCTTAGAGGACAAACCGAGGGCAAGGACGGACGCTGGGCGGCTGCAGCTGGATCCTCCAGCCCGACTGCAAAGCCCGCAGGTGTCCCAGCCGGGGTGGAAGATGGGTCCAGGGGCTGGCGCCCGGGAGCTCAGTGTCCTGGGGCTGTCTGGGGGCGTCTGTCTGGCTGGCTGGCTTAGAACTGCCCCGGGGGGTCACAGTGAGGCTGGGAAGCCAGCGCCCGAGCCCGGAGAGCACAGCTTGCTGTGAGGTCAGGACTTCCTGGTGGCTCAGTGCTGTCCCCGGGAGGAGATGGATGGAGGGAGAAGCTGAGGTGCTTTTACTCCCCCCACCTGGTTACCAAGCTGAGCCATGAGGCTGCAGCCACAGCCCGGGAGTGGGGACACTTTGGGCCAGGGACACACGGGGGAGGGGGCTGCGTGCAGGGGGAGCCCGACTCTGCTTCTTCCTTCCCGGGTCTCTGGCTTTTCCCAGAATTGTTTGTTTAGTTTTGTTTTTTTTAAGCACTGAGGATTGAATCCAGGGCCCTCACACAAAGCTACAATCCCAGCCCTTTGGTACTTTTTATTTTGAGAAAGGGCCTCTGTAAATTGCTAAGTGGCCCAGGCTGGGTGCAAACTTGCAATCCTCCTGCCTCAGCCTCCCAGAGTGCTGGGATACAGACCAGTACCACCACGCCTGGCTTTTCCTGCTCTTTTGGAGCCACTCAGACAGCACCGCTCACTTGGCAAGCTGTGTGGTGGGTGTCTGCAGTGCATCCTTCTAATTACACAGACAGCTTCTCCCTGCCAAGCGGCAAGGGGAGGCCGAGCCAGCAGCGCCCAGAGCTCTGGCTCCAGGGCCTCTGGTGTGCCAGCTGAGGGAGCTTGCGGCAGGGTCAGGGCACAGGGCCAGGACACCCAGCCCAGGTGGCAGCATGAAAAGCCAGGGCTTGGTGCTGTGGATTCGGAGAGGACTGGGAATCCCGACGCCCGCCCTTCCTGGCCGGCCCGGTGCCCCTCTGCCCTCGCCCCCTTCCTCCATCTCCTGTACCTGGCATAGACAGGACCCGCAGTGCCTGATCAGGGGCTTGGTCACCTCTGAGGGTCCCTAGGGCCCTGGCGAGGGAAGACACAGCATGAACAAGAGTGGGGGTGAGGGCCAGGTGGAGGGGTGAGCAGCACCCGGAGCAGGCGGTGCCAGCCTCAGCCTGTGGCATTGGGGCTCCTCTGCATTGCTCCTTCCAGCTGCTCCAGTTTAGGGACACTGAGCCGGTGACCCACACGCTCTGCATGGATTTTTCTATTTTTGCCACCACCTCCGCCATCACCATTACGTTCTGGCATTTTCTACTCTTCCCGCATCGCTTGCAGCTTGGCTGGAGACAGGAGCCTGAAATCCAGGCCCAGACTGTTGTAAACCAAGGCCCCGGGGACCTGAGAGCTGGGAAAACAGCACCCAGCCGTGTGCTGCGGCCCGGGGCACCCGTCGTGTCTCCGGCAGGGCACCTCAGCTGTGAGTTCTACCTGGAGGATTTGCTGCAGGTACAGGGTCTTTAGAAACGCAGCTGGCCTCTCGTCCCGGGATGTCCACAGCAGAGGTTTTAGTACAGAACACAGGAGTGAGGATAGATGTGCATAAACACACCCCAGCTGGCTTCTGTATTGATTCATTCATTTAATTATTTTAATGAAGCTCAGACACGCAGCACTTTCCTACCACACACACAGCCCTGGGTCAGTGCCCAGAAAGGCAGGAGAAAGAAGAGTAAAGCAAAGAAATTGCACATGTTTATGGTGCACAGTGCCCTGCACACAGGTAATATTTATGCACATGTACAGCGACACAGCTAACTCGAGCTTGTACCTGCATTATCGCACTTACTTTTTTGAATTAAGAACATCTAAAAACCGTTCTGCAGTTTTTGCATTTTCAGAGAGGTTATTATTAACCATAGTCTTTTTGACAGTAGGTCTCAATGCACATTAAAGTTGATTTAAAGACAAAGGAAAGTGTTAGATATTAATACCTCGGAGCAAAGTCTGGAGCAGACAGAGTGGAGGGGGAGCTGAGAAAGTGTCCCCACATCTCCTCCAGCTAAGGTGAAGTTTCTCCCGGACAGGGGCTGGGCCTTGGGCATCACCGAGCATCACACCTGGGAGCTGGTATGGGCTGGGGCTGGGCCCAGGGCACCCCTGGGCCAGGATATCTGCTTTGTGTCCCAGGAGAGCTGCTGCAGAGAAGCCGCCTGAAGATCCAGTGACCAGGGAGAGAAAATACAAATCCAAAGAATTCAACTTTGAATCTGCCTTTTCCTACTCTGCACCCAGCACACTGTTGGCTCAGAATGAGTGCCCATGGCACATTTACAGAGTGTGTGGGTGGGCACAAAAGTGTGTTTCTTGGTGTCTTCTGGGGCCCGTCCTCCCTCCCTCCCTCTCTTCCTCCCTCCCTCCCTCCCTCCTTCCCTCTTCCTCCTTC
>PVLA01013408.1:0-37069 GCA_004027455.1 Hydrochoerus hydrochaeris
TGGATCTAGTTTCAGTCTTTGGCATGTGGAGAGCCTGTTTTTCCAACACCATATATTAAAGAGGCTATGCTTCTTCCAGTGAACATGTTTAGCCCCTTTGTCAAATATCAGGTGGCTGAGTGTCTTTGTAGTTGTGTTTGCATCTTCTAATCTGTACCCTTGATCCTCAGGTCTATTTCTTTGCCAGTACCAAGCTGATTTTATCACTGTGGCTTTGTAAAATAGTTCCAAGTGAGGAACTGAGATGCCTCCTGCCTTGCCTTTGTTGCCCAGAATTGCCTTTGCTATTCTAGGTTTTTTCTGTTTTTAAATGAATTTTAGGAATGTTTTCTCTAGATCTGTGAGGTACGTCAATGGTATTTTGATTGGGATTGCATTAAATCTGTATAACAGTTTTGGGAGTATGGCCATTTTCACAATGTTGGTTTTTCCTTACCAAGAGCAAGGAATTTCCTTCCATTTTCTAATATCCCCTTCAATCTCCTTTTTTAGCATAGTGTAATTTTCAGCATATAAGTCTTTTGCATTCTTAGTTAAGTTGATTTCTAAGTATTTTGTTTTTTTAGGTGCTATTGTGAAAGGCGATATTTCCATAATTTCTCTCTTGGTGAATTTTTGGTTTGTGTACAGGAATGCTATTGATTTTTGAGCACTGACTTTGTATCCAGCTACACTGCTGAATTTGTTTACTACCTGTAGTAGTCTTTTAATGGAGGGTTTTGGGTCTTTCATATAGAGCATTATGTCATCTGCAAATAGTGATAGTTTAACTTCTTCCTTTCCTATCTTTATTCTTTTTATTTCTTTCTCTTGTTTGATTGCCCTGAATTCAATATTGTTTGCAGAACTATATTGAATAGGAGTGGTGATAGTGGACATCCTTGTCTTGTTACTGATTTTAGAGTGAAGGCTTTAAGTTTTTATCCATTTATTATAATGTTGGCTATTGGTTTGTCATATATGGCTTTGATGAGATTGTGGTAGGCACTGTGTATTCTGAGTTTCTGAAGGGTTTTTATCATGAATATGTTTTGGAATTATCGAAAGCTTTTTCTGCATCTTTTGAGATGACCATGTGTTTTTTGGTTTTGGCTCTGTTTTATTACATGTATTGATTTGTGTATGTTAAACCATCCCAGCATTCCTGGAATGGACCCCACTTGATCATGATGTATAATCTTGATGATTTGCTGAATTCTATTTGCCTGTATTTTATTGAGAATCTTTGCATCAATATTCATTAGTGAGATTGGCCTATAGTTCTTCTTTTAGGTTGGGTCTTTCTCTGGTTTTGGTATCAGAGTAATACTTGCCTCCAGGAATGAGTTAAGGAGGATTGCTTCCTTTTCAATTTCATTGAAGAGTTTAAGGAGTATTAGCATCAAATCTTCTCTAAATTTCTTGTAGAATTCAGCTGTGAATCCATCAGGACCTGGGATTTTCTTTGTTGGCAAGTTTTTAATTACTTTTCAATTTCAATAGCTGATACTGGGTTATTCAAAATTGCTATATCTTCTTGGTTGAGTTTTGGTAGTTCATATGTTTCTAGAAATCTGTCCATTTCCTCTGTGTTTTCTACTCTATGTGAGTAGAGATTTTCAAAGTAGGTATTCATGATCTTTTGAATTTCCATGGGATCTTTAGTAATTTCCCCCTTTTCAGTCCTTATTGCATGAATTTGTGTTTTTTCTTTCTTTTTCTTGATAACATTAGCTAGAGGCTTGTCAATTTTGTTTATTCTCTCAAAGAACAAGATTTTGATTCATTAATTTTTTTGTATTTTTTTTTAGTTTCGATTGCATTGAATTTGCTCTAATTTTTAAAATTTCCTATCTTCTATGAACTTTGGGTTTACATTGATCTTCTTTTTCTAGAAATGACATAAAGCACCAGGTTGTTTATTTGTGCTCATTCTGTTTTCTTGATATTACAATTTATTGCTATGTATTTCCCTATTAAGACCACTTGCCATGTTGCATTCCACAGATTATAGTATGTTGTTTCCACATTTTCACTGACTTATAGATATTGCTTTATTTTTTCTTTAATTTCATATGTAGCCCACTAGTTGTTTAGAAGGTTGTTATTTAAGTTCCATGTATTTATGTAGGTTTTGAAATTTCTTTTGCCATTAATTTCCAATTTCAGTGTGCTATGGTCAGATATTATGCATGGGATAATTTCAATACCTTTGCATTTACTTAAGAATGTGTTATGAGACAATATATGGTCTATTTTGGAGAATGTCCCATGTGCAGCTGAGAAGAATGTGTATTCTGATGTGGTTGGGTGGAACACTCTGTACTCATCTATTAAGTCCAATTGCTCACAGATATGATCCAGTTCTATTATTTCTTTGCTGACTTTTTGTCCAGTTGATCTATCTCTTTGTGACAATGGGCTGTTAAGATCTCCTGTTATAACTGTGTTCTTGTGTATTTGGTTTTTCACGTCCATTAGTGTCTGTCTTATATAGTTGGGTGCTCCTGTATTTGGTGCATATATATTTATAATTGCTAATTCTTCCCCTTGAATTTTTCCACTAACAAGTATGTATTAACTTTCTTTATTTCTTTTAATCATTTTAGGTTTGAAGTTCACATTGTTTTCAAATAGAATAGTTACCACTGCTTTTTTGGGGGCTCCTATTGCATGGATTGCTGTTTTCCATTCTTTCACTTGTAATCTGAGTTTCCTTTTGGGTTAGATATGTTTCTTGTATATAGCTATTGTGGGATCATTTCTTGATCCAATATATCCACCTATTTCTTTTGTTAGGTGAATTGAGGCCATTTACATTTATGGATATCACTGATGTGTACTGGCTCAAATTTGCCATGTTATGTGCCAGTTGTTGTTTTATGTTTTTCCCCCTTGTTTAATTGCTTGTCCTACATGGTGATTTCTTTTTGTTGTTTTGAAGATTGTGTTCATTTTTATCTTTATCTAATATGTCTTTCAATACTCTTTTTAGGGTTGGTTTGGTGGACGTGAATTTCTTCAGTTGTTCTTTGTCATGGAAGTATCTTGTTTCTCCATTAAATTTGAATGAAAGTTTTACTTGGTGCATCAGTCTGGGTTGAAAGTTGTTTTCTTTTAGGGCTTGAAATACCTCACTCCAAGCTCATCTTGACTTGTGGATTTGTGTTGAAAAGTCTGCTATGATTCTAATGGGCTTTCCTTGATAGGTGAGTTGTATCTTTTCTCTAATATCTCTTGGTATTCTGTTTTTATGCTGCATTTCTGAGATCTTAATAATTATATGTCTGGGTGTTGGTTGTGATTTATGTTGGTTGTGACTCTTTGGCATTCTATATGACTCACTTATCTGAACATCAGATTTTTTCCCCCCATGTTTGGGAACTTTTCTGCTATTACTTCTGTGAATAGTTTAGTTATGTCATTTGCATTGATTCCTGCATCTTCGCTGAAGCCAATGAGTTTTATATTGATTTTCTTGGCCCCATCTTGAAGGTGCTGGATTGTCATTTCCTGCTGTTTTGTTATTTTTAAAAGTTTTATCCTTTCATGATCACTAATTGTGATCCTGTCCTCAAGGTCAGAAATTCTATCCTCACCTTCATTTAAATGGTTTTGCCAGTGTTCAATAGAACTTTTTGTTTCTTGGATGTCTCTTTGAGTTTGTTGCATGAATTCTGCATGTTTTCTGTATTGTTCATTCAGGGTTTAAATCAGTTTCCCATTCTCCTGTACTTTTTAATCTATTTCTTCTCCATCTGTGCTGAGCAACTCCTGTACTAAGGTTATTATTTCTGTCTTTACATGACAGATTACTTCTAACTTGATTTCCTCTATAGCCTCATGGAGTTTTTTTTTTTATTTCACTTGCTATCTTTTTAGAGTTTTCTGGTGTGTTACTTTTGAAGTCCTCTATTTCAGTGTCACCTGTACTTGCTCCTGATGGACTAGATGCTTGAGATTGCATTTTGGTTCTTTATTTTGCCATTTTCCCTTTTCAGGTTAATATTCGGTCCTTCAGTCCCACTGCTGTCAACTGTTGGTAATGTATATCTTAGGGTCCTACTATAAAGTTGATGTTTGTCCAATTGCTGGGTCCCACAATGAAGAGGTGGGTCAGTCACCTGAATTCCCCCTGCAGGGCCTGTTGGGTGAGTCCTATGTTCTTCCTAAGCTTAAAAGCGTAGGAGTACTGATGGAAATCAACCCCTAGTTCCTTCTGTTATTACGTCTTCAGGTTGTTCAGAGTAATCAGCTCTCCCTTTTTATAGTGTTTGTCTCAGGTGGACCCTGCTGTGTCTCTGAGTGTCCCACAGGCCCCCTTAATTTTCTCCAGGTTGAGAGAGGCCTTGTTGGCACCGTCCTCAAGCTACCTGATATTCTCTGTGTGATAGAAGGACTCACCCGCCTATTTGCCAAGCTCACCAATGGCCTACTTTGGATGGGGCTTCGCTATTGCTCCTGTTTACCCACTGAAGGTGGCAAACTCTATTCCTACCTTAGGGGCAAACTCACCTCACTAATGGAAGCCTGCTGAATTCTTCTATTTGGATGAGGGGTTACTGAGTCTCCCCATGATATCTAAAAAGATAGTAACCTTGGACTGCATGGTTAATCCACTGTAGTCCAAGGTTCTGGGAGGAGGTGTGGAATGTGAAGATCAATAGCAATACTAGGTCCAGGAGGTGTGTGTGGGGGTCCCTGATGGCAGCGGTGGGACTGTGGGGGCGTGTGTCATGGGCTGGAGTTCCTAGGTCCTGAAGTGGGTTTCCAGGACTGCAGTGACACTGGAGGGGCCTGGTTCTGGTCCCACCCCACCCACACCACTGGCTGGAGTTCCCAGGTCCCACAAGGTGGTCTGCTGGGATCAACTCTGTTTCAATATGAAAATAAAAAAAGAAGCTGGTGATGTAGCTTAGTGTAAGGGCTGTGTGTTTAATCCCCAGTACTGGAAGGTGGTGAAGGATTTCACATTAAAATTGTGAAGGACAATGGTTGGTTCAGATTTTCCAGGAATTAGAAGCCTGCTTTTTTTTTTTTTTTTTTTTTAATCACCAAGCTGTGGTTGGAAACATCACACTGAAAGTTCCTGGAATTTCATCCAAAATAACTATGGTTTTATTCTAAAGCAGTCATGTTTGTTTTGAAAGAAGGGATTCTTTGGTGATTGGGTCTCCATGCACCCCATCCTGCCAACTTTGGCTGGTAATTGACAAGGCAGGGATGGTGTCCTGGCTGTGACTCTCCTGGTGGGTGAGAAGAGACCAGAGCCTCTTTGCAGAGCCCTGGAGGGTCTGGTGGTTTTATTGATATGGTAGCCTCATCACTTGTACCCTTTTGTAGTTGTTTGTGTTGTCACGTGAGTGTAACATTACATGACTTTATCAAGTATATAAAACCTGCACAAATGCATTGTGTTCTAAATAAGGTTGGCTTTTTTTGTTATTGTTTGATTTTCTGTTTCATATATATATTTGGAATGTAATACATTGGTTCTGGAAAGCCAAGTCTGCCCAGAATCTGCAGATGTGACCTTACTGGGAAGAAAGTCTTTGCAATGTAATTAAGGATGTCAATGTAAGAATGTCCTGGACTATGTGGATAGATTTCAAGCCCTATGCCAGGTGTCCTTCTAAGAAAAGAGGACAAGAACACGGGACAGGAGGTGAAGTCTGGGCTTCAGAGGGGCTTGTGCTTTCTGGTTCATTGACCTTATTCCCTGCCCTACAGCACTGAGCAAGAATCAATAGTTGCTGTGCAATGGTACCGACTTCCAGGGATTTATTCTCACAGATCTATGACACCATTGTTCATGTTTGACAGAAACTTAGTTTTCAAAATATGAAGATTTCATATTCATGGGCCAAAGGAAAATATATAGGAAAACATTAGAAAGAAAAAAAACCACCCAGAGCTACACTGCTGCACACTGCGATCCAGGCTCCAGGAAACCAAGGCACTTGAGGGACTGAGCCCCCTCCACCTCTGTAGGGCTAGAGCTGTCCGGGGCCTGTGCTGAGCTGCTGGACTGGGCTTCTTGTTTTTTTGTTGTTGTTTCTGCTTGTGTTTCTTTCTAATGATAGATGATCTAACTGCTGTGTCTAAGACTTCACGGTTGGTGAGCTTCTGGTCAGGCCTGTGACAGCCAACAGAAACTGGAGTTTTAGGTAAAACAAGTGACACGCAAATCAGTTAAAGGAAGCCCCTTTTAACAGGTTTTCATGAAAAATCTCTAAGCAAGCTTAAACTTTCTGACTCCATGGCCAACAACCTCTCACACAGCCACCAGCTCCTTTCCAATATTAAAGCAGTGAGCCATGGAGGACGACTTGCGTGGAAGGTAAAATCGCCAGTAGCAGTGGATGCCAGATGAGAACTGATCTGGGGACAGATCAGAAATTTCTCAGATGTGCCATGAGCACAGACAGGTGGGAGACCATTCGTCCACCAGAGCACCCAGCCCTCCATGAGATGTTGCGAGACAGGAGAGTTTGGAATTCAAAGGGGAAATGGGCAATAAATTTGGTTTTCAGTTATTACACATGCAGAGGTCCTGGGAAATGTCGATATGGGAGTTATGATGGTCATCTTACTCTGTCACCCAGCACAGGTCACACACTGCCCCTGAGTGTGGTGAAAGCTCAATTCTGGGCTTCTAGAGGACATTAGCATCCCTCAGAGGGAGGGAGGAAGAGGGCTGTGCAGCCCCCTGAGGAAATGCATGAGAGAAAGGTGAACAGAGCTCAGGTCTCTGTCCTGGGTCACTGCAGGAAGGGCCTGGGCGTCCCGCCCTCCAGCCTGGCCTAGCACTGTTGGTGCCCATGGGTTGGGCATGGGCACAGCTGGACCAGTCCCCAGCTGCTGCTGCTGCTTGCTGGGTGGGCTGCTCTGCAGCCACTGTGAGTGCCGGAGCTGGGGCCTCCTGAGGGGTTTCCACAGATTTCACTAGCATGTATCCTGCTGATTCCATTTCTGCAGAGAACCCCAGAGGCAATTTATAGCTCAAGGTTTCTTGCTGGATCAAAGTTCCAACATCAAGGGTTGAATATCCTTCAAGTTTGCTTTTTAAAAACCAAAACATGTGAGTTTAGACAATAATTTACACACACACAAGAGTAGGGTATGAACATATTTATGCATGATTTTCTTAAGAATCCATTTTTAAAATCAACATCTCAGCATCAATCACGTGTAAACTTGACATTTGATGAGCAAAAGGTCATATTTATGGATCAATTATTTTTTGCCTCTTAGGAATATTTGCTTAAAGTAGTAAGTAGCTTTTGAACTTGAAGTTGTTTTTCCACATCTCTTCACATGTGAATTTCTATCTTTTCTCCAGTGGTCTAAGGGCTTGGGAAACAGATAGGGAACACGGGCCTCCAGGGCTGGTCTAACAATCCCTTTAAAGTCCTGCCAGAACAAAATTCCTGCTTCTTCATGGTACTAACGTCAGCCATAAAATGATCCTTAGTGTTGTTTGTTCGTATTTCTTATAATTCGGAATCAGAGATTTTCTGGGTTATCCAAATGACTTCTCCTATGTTCAATAAGCTTTGCTACTTCTTGAAAACTGTTAGATTTATACTGGGAAGAGTTTCGAATAAAACCAATTTAGGCCAAATTCTGACACTAAGATAATTCTGAGATAAATACGCTTTTGAAATTAATTTCAAAAATTGTTCTCAGAATTTTGATTGTAAGGAATACTGTGGGAATTCATTTTCAGTGATAGTTCCAACTCATTAGGCTGACAGAAGCATTGCCCGGGGCCAGGCTTATGAAGAGCAATCCTGCAGTCTGCACCGTCTCTTTGTGGCCTAAATAAACTTTCTGTTGTTTTAATATTTAATTGTAATGATCTGTTTTCCATGGAGTTGCCTATACTTTAAGCTAAGATGTCTTAAGTTTGGTTTAATTTAAATCTTAAAAAAGAAACTTTTACCAATACTTAACACTTGCATTATAATTTTTTGTGGCTTTTTCTTTTCCTTTTCAGAATAATGGAATCATTTAGCTTGGGCATGTTTTGTTATGCAGTTATAAACTTAAACAAGTATAATCCTGCTCAGATGTTATAAGGAGTTATTACTCTTGTATTTTAAATATTACAACTGGAATTTAATTTTTCTTGAAGTTATTTAGTAGTATTTTTTGATAGCTTCTAACCTGTTGAAATCATTTTATTCAGATATTTTAATGCATTGTTATTTTAGTAATAAATATAGTATTAAATGACTGATGTGCTTTGAGAGTACAATGCTGACCTAGTAACTCTATTAACATGTCTTATTTAATTTGACTCAGTTCATGACATAACATTGATTACTGAATACACAGGGGTACATATAGCAATTCTTATCACTATTATTATTACTTTTATTTCTTAAAGAGCTTTATCTGCATTTCGTTATATCTCAAAGTTACTGACAATGGATTTGTGGGCCATCATGTCAATACAGTTATAAATGTGCCACTGACACTTGCGTAACAATACTGCATTTTTATAGTGCAGATTGCGGTACAAAATACTACACTGACTCTATTTCCATAACTAAAGTATTTTCCTGCTCAATATAAAAAGAAACTTATCGTGAAAGCTTGGGGGATGTAAAAAGTTCTCTCTTTGCCATCTTTTTTGTTAAAGTCGTCCAATTATAGGACTGCCAGTCTTTCTTCTGATGGATGATGGTGTCTTTGTTGCTGATTTAATTCTGAATCGCATGGCTCAAAACTCCCATCCTAGTTGAACACCACAGGCAGGCAACGCCGTTATTTAGAGTGAGATGTAGTGGGTCCGAGGTACCCTCCACTTCCCTTCCAGGAGTTTGGCCAGCTGCAGGTGGGTCACGCCAGTGCTGACCATGACCGCATCTCTGCAGGACGCTATTCCCTGCACAATAAGGTGCAGCAAGTGTTTGCGTGGCAGTCGCACTGTGCTGGGAGCAGCAGATGACCTGGGGATGCTGTCAGGTGTGCCGGGAATGTGCAGCCTCTCTGCCGAACTGAAGCCACTTTGCCTATGGCCCGTGAGCGCCATGGATAGTGTCGGGGATGGTGGCCTCCACCGCATCCTACAGGGCTGTAAAAGCGATGTGTCAGCTTTTACAGAATGATTTGTAAGTTGTTTCTCGTAACTTTTCTTTTCCCATAAACACATTTGCAACTGATTTGAACATCACTGTAATATATTTAATGGCTTTTTAAAAGAAAAAAATTACTTCAGTGCCATTTTTTTCTGGGTATTTTAAAGCCGTTTGCCTTAAAGAAACGTGAGAGTAGTAGTTACTATCACATACATACTGTGAAATAAGAAATGCACTTTACGTGAATTAATCAAAATTTTATGACTTAGAATAAATATGCACCGACATAACACTAAGCTTGTAAAGCTACGTTCCAAAGACTATTTCTTCAATTACACATCTGTTTTTTAATGTGCTAAAAAATGTTTTTATAAATAACAGAAAGACATGAATTTGCTATTAAATTATGATAACAAGGACACTCAATTTGACAATATCTGTTCTTGAGTAAAATAACATCCCCTTTAATGAACCATCCTGATTTGAAAAAATCTGTATAATGTGCTGTTATTAACACAAGAAGTTTAAGATATGAACTGAAGGATTTTAAAACTTGCATATCATTGAAAAGCACTCAGTTGGTGCAATAAAATGAAATTCATCTGACTTACAGATAAACAAACTGGGGTAAACTTTGCTGGACTCTGTAGAGGAAGAGGGTGCACCACAGTCTATCAAATTACATTAGAGATGATTAGGGCACAAGTTGGACACCAATTGTCCTTAAGTATCTTCCCAACATTTTTTCTTATTTACTCAGTGAGGTGAATTTGGAAATAAGCCATGGAATTAGCATTGCAGTAAGAGCTGGAGGAGTTGGAGTGCACGATGCTGAAATTGTGTAAATAGATTTTATACGTAAACACGGTAATAAAGCTTGCCAGTCAGGGCTCACACAACACATTCGGCTCTGCTAGAATGTACTCTGTTGTTTCAACTGCAGCATCCAAATCACTTTAATTATCAGCAGGTAACCCATGAACACTCCTCTGCAAAGCAGTGAAAAGTGTGTTGATTCATGCGCTCTCTTTAACATATAATATAAAATCAGTGTGTCTATTCTCAGCCTTTGTGTTTTACTCATGGAATTCCTGAGGAAGAAAAGCATGGCTGTGGTTACTGAGTGCTCTCCAAGCGATGGAGCCCGCTGAGATGCTGGCCAGGATCTGTACGTGCCAGCTTGCCCGCTCCAAACCTGCGCTCACTGTGGGTCCCCTGGCACTGGGCTTTGAGCACCATGGATGCACTTGGAGTCTCCCCACTTGACCGCATCAGGAACCAACATGGCACAGAGCTGTTCTTGAATTCTGAGGCCCTTGCCCACTTGCTAGGCTTCTTATCGTTGTAAGGACCCTTCGAGTCAGCATGGATACATAGAAAGGAGGAGTAATACAAGGTGCATGCACCCTCCTTTCCCAAGGCCCCTGGAGTCCTGCACAGCCTCGGAATCCCCCAGGAGAGTGGCATGGTCTCCTGCACAGAAGAAGAGCAGGAAAAGCCCTCAGGATGCAGGCTCCTCTCTGGGAGCTGAGCGGACGACCGCATAAAAAAACTCATTAATAAGTAAGTAGTGAACCTGTTCAGCCAAGAAGTTTTAGAATCTCATCTTCTACTGGGCTGATTCCTAACTCCTTAGAAATAGACAAGATTGCCTGAAGTTTAGAACATATGAATATCTCCCAAAAAACAGTTACCATATTTTCAAAACAGTGTCACAGGAAACAGGCTGTGATTGTTTGCTGCAGACTCTCTTAGCTGTCTGAATGGGTAAGTACGGAATATGCATTTTGGGTTCCTCAAACATGTGGAAGACACAAATCCGAGGGACAGGTGATTGGAGGAAAAGTGCAGTCATCAGGCTCTTTGGTTCTGCACTCGGCACGTGGCTGTATCATGGCAATGAAGCAGGAGAGAAGGAAAAATCTTGTACCTAGAATGATGTTTGCTACAAAAACTGTGGGGTAAGCATTTAATTTTAAAGAAAATGTGTATTTGTTGTAGGGGAAACACATCAGTGGAAGCATGCATTGTGTCGCCGGCAGTTTTGGCTTCCTTTTCTTGGGCCTTCTATCAGTTAAAGAGCAGCCCTGTGGCTGTTGTGCAAGGGTGGAAAGCATGAGTGCAGATCGGTCTCTCCTGGGGCTGCCAGCCTTGCTGGGAAGCAGCCCTGGCTGTCAGCCAGTCATCAGTCAGGACAGACAGAGCTCAAAAGAGAAAGACGCCTGCACCAGGAATCCAGGAACTCAAGCCACAGTCCAAAAGCAATGGAAACGCCAGCTCAGGAGTAGTAAATCTTTAAAAAGTATGTATACATTAATTAATGCTGCCACGTGAATATTTAGAGGTTGTCTTGTCACTATTACTGAGGCCATAAAAAGGGAAAATGGTTTTGTTTTAAAAACTGAGCATCTGAATTACATTAATGGGGAGGTTGGATATAGTAAACTGTCAGACACACGAAAATCAAATCAGAAGTTTTGCTGCTTTGTTTCTGGGTTGATTTATTAGTTTTCAGGCCAAATTGGGTTCAAGCAATAGCATCGAAGCAAAACACACAGCAGTTTCTAGGGCAAAACCCAGTGCACTGCAGAGTTTTAGAGTAGAAAGTATGATGTAAAAATTCAAGAATTTTCAGTTTGTGTTGGAAAACCAAAAAAGCACTACCCTTGAAAGTATGAGTATTACATACACTTGCAAGAACACGGACATAATTTTGAGTGTCATTAGGAAACCATGCAAAATAAATAATTAGAATGAATTGGAAAGTAAAACATGGAAACATAAGAAACATGTGTAAAACTACAGTCAAAACCAGCAAATGTTACAAAGGTGTTTTTTTTCTTAAAAAGTTATATAACTTGTGTCAGAATATTTGTTTTTGCCTAAATATTATAACTGAAAATTTCACAACTAATTTTTGTCACTAAAAATTTAAGAAAAAAATTAAAATTTCCCAATCGTAAGGTTACAGGGACCCTACTCAGATAAAAATACGATAAAATACTAGAAGTCAATCCAATTGCAAAACAGATAAATGAGTGAGACTAAAGTATGATGAGATATAATTGACTTTTATTAGTTTTTGATGCTTCATTATGAGCCAAAAGTTATTTATTGAACATATCTTACTGCATTTATTCTTTACAAAAACTCTTGAAGCAGGCAACTTAGTTAAAGCATAGGAAACTCACACCCAACAAACAAACTTATGGAGACTTTAACTAACACATAATCCTTTCACCCTCTGCGCCACTTGTGGGAGGTCTGTATCTGTCACTTGAGTGCAAGTGAGGTTAATGGCAAACTGGAAGACACCAGGGAAATCAGGAGGCAGCCTTTCTGCACATGGCAGGAAACTGGAGATGGAAAAGAGTTAAGAAATACACCACCATAAAGTGAGAAGACCATGAGCTGAAGGCTCATGTATGACGTTCCAGGGAGGGGGAGGGAAGCTGGCTCTGTACACCCCTGATCTTAGTGCACGAGACCCCTCGGGGGATGACACAGCAGTAGACAGAGCTCAGTGTCCAGAGAATGGAAGCGGAGCTCACCAGCGCTGAGATTTCTCCCACACTGGCCTGCCTGGCGTGTTCATAAGGTCCATCTGCTTGCTTTTGCGTTCCTGTCTTTCCTCTCAGCCAAGGGCCAGCGAGGGTAGAGAGGAAAGGCTGGTTTTCTGTCCTGAATATTACATTCCGAGTCTGCACATTACTGCAAAACTTGAATGTTGAGAGGCAGAAA
This sequence comes from Hydrochoerus hydrochaeris, assembly GCA_004027455.1. Lineage (NCBI taxonomy): Eukaryota > Metazoa > Chordata > Mammalia > Rodentia > Hydrochaeridae > Hydrochoerus > Hydrochoerus hydrochaeris. Next base: position 12,807 of record PVLA01013408.1, read on the forward strand.
AGCTGTTCTAGGAAACGGGATACTCCCAGAGTCTGCCTCCCTGCCAGGGCGTGCTGTGAATAACTGAGCTGTGTCAGATGGGAGCCTGTGGAAAGGGCAGGAGGAATCCTTCCGGGGAAGCCAGACGCTCTTCCTGCCTAGTTAAACTACCTGCCATGAGCTTCCCCCTTAGGGTTTGTGAACTTAGTTTTACGCTGTTTTTAACTGATGCATAATAAATGGACATGGGGGGTAGAATGTGGTATTTTGTTACTTATGGTGCATCTGATGAAATCAGGGTAACCGACAGACCTGCCGCTCACCTATTTATTGCTTCTCTGTGGTGACACGTACGAGCTGTCTCTCTGGCTGTCACTGATGAGTCACCCGGGGGTGCTGCAGAACTTCCGAGTCACCCAACTCCTCTGCTGCACGCTCTTGGACCCATTCCCACCTGCTCAGGCCGACTTCTTCCGCAAGGCTGAAGGGGTAAGGAGGCGACACGAGGGAGGAGAAAAGAGCTGTGAAGCCTTTGCACCCTGAACAGCTCTCGGGGGCGAATGCAGACTGCAAACCCGCACTAATGAAGAGATAAAAGTGAACACAACTGACTTCCCGCGGTTCTACCGCCTTGGCCCCTCTGTGCCGGGCTTATGCACCAGCACAGTGCTGCCCTGCCCGGGGCCTGCGGTGATGGAGCTCTCTGCTCCCAGCGGGCGGCTCCTGCTCTGCCTGCATTCTCTGCCCACGCAGACGCCGTATCCACACAGAGCTGGGAAACTGTTCTGACTTTGCGGCTTCGCTCTCTGTGGGTGCAACTGGTGGAAGAGCTGGATTTCACTGTCTCTTTTCAGTGACCTGAGGGCACTCTGTGCTCTCCCATAGTGTCCAAGTGACATCTCTACAGCCCTAGGTGAGGGTTCCTGTCCCCCACCCTCCCCTGCATGAGTGCTTCTGTCCTTAAATCCCTGGGTCTCCTGTCAGCCCCCAGTGGTCCCCAGGACCATGTCCCTGTCCCCTCAGCTTAGCATGGGGGTTCTGTCTGGATGCAGCTCTGCACCAAGAGAAGGAAGTATCTGCCTTTGGCTCTGTTCCCTCCTGCGCTGTGGATTCAAACTTTGAAGCACGGAGCTGCTGCTCTCTGTTCTGTCATGCAGTGAGCACAAAACCCAACAAACAGCGGGAACCGAGCTGGGAGGTAGGGAAGAGGCCGCCAGGCTGTACCCGCCCTGAGCGGTGCAGGTGGGAGGAGTCTCTGCCGCAGGCCCACCCAGGCCTCAACCCCTCTCCTGGCCCTTGGGCTCAGCAGCTGCCCAAGCTGGAAGGCTCAAAGCACAGCCCTGCTGAGCCAGTCAGGGCAGGGAGGGCAGTTGTGCCCCTCAGGGTTGAGTCCCCCGCCTCAGCCCTCAGCCTCCGGCCCCTGAAGCTCCAACCCCAGCCGCCTGGAAAGAGTCATCCCCAAGAGTAAATGAGGGGTTTGCTTGCTTTTTCTGTATTCTTTGAATCTAAAATAAGGATCGTCAGGAAGTTAAGATTCAAATGTTTAGACCGGAACAAAATTTTCTTTGGCTACTTACAAAGCTGTCACAAAATCGAACCTCTAATAATCACTGAGAAGCATCAATATGTTACAGAAATTCAAGTGCTGCAAACAATATTCTTAGTCTATGATTTTCAAACATTAGAAATAAAAAAGTTCTTTTACATCAGAATAAATACTAAATATCGCCTCTTGAGAAATTCCTACATAAAAGAGAAAGCATAACAGAAATAAAGGATTTCTAAAATATACTGATATTAAAAGCACATGTGTCAGGTTAGGAGGTAGCTTTAAAGTAGTCATCAGAAAAAAGTCATAGCCTTAAAAACATGCAAATAATTATAAAATACTCAAATTAAATGCCATTGTAAAAAGTTAAAAAATCAACAAAAGCAAGTAAACTAAAATCAACACATGGAAAAGGATGATAAAGATGAAAAGGAGAAATTAATGACAGAGAAATGAGATAAACAGTGTGTTAAGACTATAAATCAAATGCTCCATAAAATTATCACAAAATTAGTAAATCATATTTCTTTAATCAAGGACAGACAGGAGAAAACAACAGTATAAAAATTAATACCTCATACCAAGGATGTAATCATCAATATAAAATCTTGAAATTAAAAAAGAATCCTGAGGCCATTTTACCTCAACTGTGTAAGAATCAATTTGGAAATATACATAAAATGAGTAAATCTTAAGGAATTATCACTTACCAAAAGTGTTATCTCCAGAGATAAGCAGGTTAAATTAATTTCTTTAGGAAATAAAGAAAAATATGCAGGAAGTAGCTGTTTATGTCTAGGTACATTCTACCAAAAGGCAGAAGCGTATAATTTCAATGCTACATAAATCATTTGAGGTAATAGAAAGTGAGAAACAATGTCTGTTTGAAAAACCAAATATGACTTAAATCCCGAAGCTGATCAACAGAGCTTTCCAAAGAGGAAATTTGAGATGAAAAGCTCTACAGATATTGTTGCAAAAATAAAATCCATGTGTGCAGATTGCAACCCCACAGGCAGAGCGCACCATAGCCAGCTGGGGATTATGACAGTCACATCCCTAAGTCTCAATGTTAGCACGTTTCTGAATAATTCCCTACACTGTTAGACCTAAAGAAGTTATCTCCCTGTATGCTGGAAAACCCACAGACAAGATCAGCAACTTTGTGAAGAAAGCAGAAATGGAAGGTATTTCCTTAACCCATAGAAGATGCCTGGGCATTATATGTACTACGCAAAGAAGGAACACATTTGCCCGGTGAGCCTATTACCCAACACCGTCTGTGCTGTGTGCAGTCCTGCAGTCACGCAGGTAGCATAGGGATGGAAATGTCAGAGATGTCCAGCAGATCAGCAGCAGGCCTGAGATACTCATGTCTCCTTTACCACATGGTCTTCTACGAGAGGCAGTGCTTAGAGGCGTAAGAATTAAAAACAAGTGCAGTGAATTCCTTTGGCAGAAGATGCGATGCTATGTCTGGGACAGCCTAAGAAATCAATAATAAAAAATTTAAAAATAACATTGCTCAGCAAGATGACAAGAAAGAAAATTAATATGCGATTATCGGTGTCTTTCGTATATCCAACTACCCAGTTAGCATTAATTTTACAAGAAAATTGAATAGTTTTTAATATTTTATTTTAAAAGCCCTCGCATGTATTTGTGGAATACAGAAATGTGGACTGAACCACCCTGCTCTTTGAGGGGAAATCTCAGAGTCATTGTCATGTCATTTCTTGGTGAACTAACCTGTAAAGTTAGTGTACTTCCAGTAAGTAAACCAGCCACATTTTCTACCAGCCGGCAATTCCATAATAAAAGCAAAATAACTGGAAAACAATCAGGCAGGGAAGATGTGAAGGGCACCTAGGCAGAGTTTAAAAGCACGTCAGCACATTGCTGCAGGTCCTCTGTTACCGGGGCGATGGTAAGAACCCTGCTGACGCAGCCCATCAATAGGAAGCGAACCCCAGGACACGGACCAGTGACTCCCTGATTCCACCCCAGCAATTTGCCTTAAATAGGTATGATGAGAAACTTTAAAATGTCCTTCCTTAATTCTTTAACTACAAACTTAATAGAAGTAATTGAAAACAGCTCATAAGCCCCTAGAGGCCCAAGCTGAGTGCAAGTAAGCACAGGGGAGTCTGATGCTGCTACCCAGAAAACCATGATGCATCACGCAGTTGAGAAACACAGCTCATAGGTTATATAGTTCATTGATTAAGAATTAACAAGTCTATATTCGAATAGCAATAATACAGAAATGAATCCTTAATAAGTAAGCATACAAATAAGGAAATGTGGGAGCAAAGAGAGGGTCTTTCACCTGCTAGAATTTGAAGCACAAACTGATTTAAAAATGGATAGGAACTCTGGAGTTGTAGAAATTCTTATCTTGTAACCATTACAGTACTCATTACTAGATCTCAAAGGAGGGGTTGCTTTCTTTGATGAAGAATCACAAACCTGCATCATTGCGAAGAGCCCCAGTAAAGACTGCATTTCATTTGTGGTAGCTAAAATAATAACTGTGAACCAGATAACGATGAACAACACAACCCAGAATCTCCATTGGATCCCCAGGTGACATCACACAGCTCTAGATAGACTGTGTTCTTTAAAAAAATATGAGTTCAGTGAAAGACAAAGAAAGGGTGGCAAACTGTCTCCAGTTAAAGAATTCCAAGAAGGAGGAAAATTAAACATGTTACATAATCCTGAACTGGATCCTATACTGGAGGGAAATTAAATCTTATTATTAGAGTAATCCCAGAACACTCAAGCCCAGACTGCAGTGTATTCACACTACATTTCCCACAGACAACTCTGCTGTCATATAGAGGTGCTGGGACACACACTGGGATCTTAAGGAGCAAGGCATCTGCCACAGAGTCCTTCAGAGTGACACGAACTCAACATGTGTATTTCACTGTCTAATGCATGGTGGTGCCATCTACCGCTCTCTATTCTTTGTTGAGCGGGGATGCTAAAACAAATTTGGTCAAATATTAATATTTGTTTATCTGAGTGAGTGATTTTCTTTACTATTATTACAGCTTTATCAATTAAAATTATCTTAAAGAAAAATATTTAGCACACAGCACAAAATATAAACAACAAAACATGTGCCTCAAAACAGTTTGACAGAAATACGGACTTTTCTAATTCAGAGGGTTTGGATACACTGATAAAGAGAAAAACCAATGACACGAAGGGAAATGTCACAGAAAGAAAGAAGGCAGATGTGAATAAACACCATCTTCTTCTCTACAGAAGTCAAATAATGTAGCATGACCTAGCTTTACCAACAAAGCTCATTAGTTTTTTCCTTTTTGTTGTTAATGCTGCGATGACTAGAAAGGACCACGTATATAGTGCTTGCAAGAGCTTAATTTGTTGCATGCTTTGAGAGGCAATTTAGCAATATTTATCTGGATCATTAAAAATGTTTATATACTCTAGTCCATTAAGTCTGCTGCTGTAATTATATTTTAAATAAAATCATCCAGAAAGCAATCAAAAGTTGGTATATAAAGATGTTCATTGCACAACTTTAATAATACAGAGGAAATGAAAATAAACGGCATATTTTTGATGGATTAGCTTATTAAAGTCTAAAAATGTGAAACCAAAGTAGAGAAAATTTTTAGAAGTTAAAAAGTTATAATAACATTTAAAGTTTTGAGTGAAATAATAAAAAAGTTAATGATCGCAAAGTAATTGTAGATATAAATGAGTTCTTATTCATATAATCAATTTTTATGTCAAATGAATTATATACTATAAGTATATTTACCTCTATAGATAGGGGCAGCAACTGGGAAAGACCTGGCTTCATTTGAGATGATCAATCAGGAAAAAGCTCAGTGATGTCAAGGAGTACTGTGTCTATTCTGTCGGCAGAAACACAACTTGAAGGCTTTAGTAGAAAGGACCTGGTTTGCAAGAAAGCAGGTGGAGGAAGGGATGGTCCACAAGATCCCATCGCTGCCAGCAGGTGTGAGCCCAGGGGGCCCAGATGGTGCCTGGAGATAGAGTCCTCCCCTGATGAGGTTAGGACACCACTTCCAGAGCCACTGCCCTTTCCTTGGCCATGCATGTTCGTCCTTCACCACAGAGGCACAGCAAGCCAAACGGTCAACAGCATTAGCCGCCCCACCCCAGCCCAGGAAAGGGCAGAGGGAGGAACCCTGCTGTGGGAACCCCCGAAACTTGCTCTGAGTGATGAAGGATAAGGGATTACCCTCAGCAAGGCCAGCAGGTGCTCGCTCAAGGCTCTGCAGACCCTCATCTCTGTGTCAGTTAATCAGAGCTCCTGATGGCCTCCCTACTCCACCTGCTGATGGGAGCTCCTGGGAAACACGGGCTGGAGCATGGAAGGGGTCCTTCTTCTTCTGGTCTCTGTGTGTGTGTGTGTGTGTGTGTGTGTATGAGAGAGAGAGAGAGAAAGAGAGAGAGAGAGAGAGGAGAGAGTCTCACATATGGAGCAAAGCTGAGCCTTATTACTGTCTATAGCATTGATCCCACAGAAAACAGCTGAATCTGTACCATTTAGAGCAAATGCTTGGAGTGAACAGGTATAAATGTCTATGTCTCCGTGCTCCGTACTGTAATTCTATACTGCATGTGATTAGCATATATAAATTTAAGATAGGGAGCTTATTAATTTAGTTTCTTAGAGAGGACTCACTGAAAGCCTGCTCTGTGGAGCCTGACGTGCCAGGAATGGAAGACAGTGAAAACCAAGACAAGGCTGCCTCCTGGGGTTTGCAGTCTGGGCGCAGAAGCCTTTACTTAGCACACTCTATATTCATTCGAACACGTGAGCATGAACACGCACAAGTGCGCACTCAAGGACGACGGAGTGCACATGTCACCCGGTGAGTTATATATGATTCCACTCCGTCTTCCTGAGAAATCATCCATCTTCTCTTGGAAAATCCCTGGTAATGATAAAAAGGAGGCTCTGGCTTACAGCCAAGCATGGCTCCTGGGAGAAGTGACATTGCTGAAATTCCTCCGGTGTCGTGGAAAGGTCCCCTGCACAGACGGGTGTGAGGACCACGGCTGCTGTGGCGGGAGGGCTTGGGCTGGCACCATGGCTACGCCATGGGGGACAGAATACATGTAACCCATCGGCTGACATCCCCGTGTAGGACTTCACAATGTTACCAACATGCAGATGCTGCTTCCTTCTAGGCAAACGGAGTGACAGGGACAGACTGCTGCTCCCGCCAGCACCCGGGGCAGCCAGTGATGGACAGGGATGCTCCAGAGCTGTGAGATGGCAGAGGTGACTGATTGCCTCATTTATTGACTTACAGCAGTCCTCTTGGGGGCTTAGGTAGAGTGAATGAGGCTGCACCCCAGCCACACCCTAAAGTGGAGGTCGAGTCCCAAGGGCAATGGGTGACACATTGCACGGGGTGGAGATCTGGAGAGGGGAGAGGGGCAGGAGGCAAGCCCTCCGGAGACCCCCGGAGGAGCAGCCCCCAGCGCTTGGAGCAGCACACCGGGCCCAGGCTGGCAGCTCAGGTCGGGCGCCAGACCAAGTCAGGGACAGAGCTGCAGTCATCTCAGGGAGGACATGGGGTCTCATATACAACAAAGAAGAAGAGCTCTCAATCCGGAAAACCTCCAAATGCATGGGGTAGTTTTTACAGTTTTTAGAAAGTTTTTGTCTCAAAAATGGGGAAAAACAACCTTAGACTAAATACTTCGCTTGCCTTTCCCAATAAATCTTCAAAGCGTAAATATAAAAGGCCAGCTGATCCCAAGGTAATTTAAATTTGTTCCAGAACAAAGCTCAAAAATATGTATAGGGTTACAGAAATATTTATCGACCAACAAGTTAAAATTCACAGCATACAACAACCATTAAAGACTTCCAGATATCAAAGGAAAGTGTAACTCCAAACAATGAAAAATCTAAGCCAATCTAACCCATCTAGTAATGGGCACAAATAATAGAATTAGCAAACGAGGCAATGGAAGTTATATTACATTCAGTTTTTTCTAAATATATCATAGAGACATGAAAATATCGGGAAGCCCCAATTCAGACATGGGAGAGGAAATCTCCAGTGTCTACAGGGAAATGCTCTATCTGTAAAGCTACAGCAGATTGGACACCACAGTGGTAGACATGGACAAACTTGAATTTTTAGAAACTACATGAATCTCAAAGAGGAAAACAAGAATTTCGACAATGGAAGAACTGGGAGAGTGGCGCAATGTCTGTCGCCTAAGCCGTGTGGCTGGAGCGCCTGCCGTGGACAGGAAGCAGAGCTTACTTGGAGATGTGACTGCCAGTTACCCAGGGTTGGGCCACACCGTCTGTGGTCCCACGCATGACTCCAAAAGCCCGGCAGGAGAGCCCTGTCCCAAGGTGAACCATGCTGAAATTGCTCCACAGCAGGGGGAAAATGCAGCTTAAAATCAATTAGAGAAAAAGCCACGTTCTACTCAGACGAGAAAGACACAAGGATGGAGCCGGAGTGCCGCACAGAGCCCAGCGCTGTCTCCCTGGCTGAGGCCCAGGTTCCATCCTGGGCAGTGCACAAGCACGAAGAAGACAGAACATTCCTCAGGAACAACGCCAAGGCGAGGCAGTCCATAGTATTGACTGGGAAAAAGGAATCAGTGTGGATTTGTGTAACAGGCAAAAACAGTGTCCATTTAAAAGCTAAATAAATATTTCTTCCACATGCAAAAGCTGGACAAACACCACCACTAGGAAAGTCTCGTCTAAAAACATGGAACTGTTAAAGCAGGCCAAGAGGACAGTACTGTGGAGTGGGAATCGGGTCTGCAGTAAGGAAGGGCTCTGCAGAAACCCCGAACTGCAGGATAGGTGTGCACTGGATCTCCCAGGCCCTAACCATAAGGGTCTAGGAGTCCCACTGTCCTTACCCCGTGTTGCAATGTTACTACTGCATGAGTCACAGTGGAGACGACACCATGGAGGAGTTACACCAGGCTTCCACCCCGGGTAAGCAGATGTCCTCAGGGTCCAAGAGAGGAATCTGCTCCCACACCACAGATTCGAAGCACGCAGGGGCTCCCAGCTCCCTGGCCCCTTTGCAGAGTGGGGTTCACTCTGAGCATGTGAAGTCCCCACAGTGAAGACAGCAGGCCAGTGACAGCCGTGGCGTGTGGGAACCCCACACCAAGCGCTCAGAACAAGGAAGTGAGTGAAAGGCAGCTCCGGACAACGACGCCTCTTGCCGCTGCGTACACGGATGAAATTCAGGGAGCGCCAGCTCCTAACCACACTGCTGTCGCTGTGAGCAAGTGTGTCACTGCAGTAACTGGGCTGGAGATAGGATCTTGCTGAGTCGCTAAGTTGTCTAGGTTGGGTTTGAACTTGCCATCCTCCTGCCTCAGCCTCGAAGAGTGCTGGGATTACAGGCTTGGGCTGCCATGCCGGAATTTTGGTCTGCATGTAGATTACCTTGTCTTTGTGCAATGCAAGGTAATTATAGCTATAACAGTTTATTGCACATTTCAAACATAATTATAGAAGAATATGATAGTTCCTGACATGTAGAAATGATAATGTTTGAGGTGATAGTTACTACTTTCTAAAACTGAATTACCCCAGGACCAGGGATATAGCTCAGAGGCACAGCACCTGCTTGGCAAGCACAAGGTAGTGAGTTAAATCTTCCGCATTAAAAAAGTAAAATAAAAAAAATAAACAGATAAATTGAATTACCAATCTTTTGACCACATACTATTGTTTTAAATAAATATAATTAATATTCACAAAAATCAAACTTTGTCACATGTTGAATTTGACACTTCCCGTGGTTTTCTTGACCACCTTTTCACCATGTTATTCTACTCCGTGTGTGTGTGTGTGTGTGTGTGACTAAGGACTCTAAGGACTAAGCCAGGGCCTTCACACTGGGCCACATCAGCCCTTTTTAAGTTTTATTTTGAGGCAGGGTTTCCTTGATTTGCTAAGGCTGGGAACTCACACTTAGAATCTGCCTCCAAGCGCTCCAAGATTGCAGGGAGGCATCACCACATCCTGCTTGCTTTGCTTATGTTACCATTAAGAGGAGAGGAATTTACCATTCCACTCACCTGCCATTGAGATCTGTGCCCAGATCCCCAATCTCTTAAACGAGCACATGGCGAAGGCCCAACAATTGAAACCAGTGGCATGATCTTTAGGGTTCCAGGAGGACCAAAACCCTCTGCAGAGTCCTAAATCTGGTGACTGAGACAGACAGAGTTTCTGGGCAGCCCGTATTTATCTAGCATTCAAACAAGGAAAGGGTTAGAGTGGAAAATGCAGGAAACCTAAGCAGGAGGTGGGTAGGCCTTCAAGGACCCCTTGGAGGAACAGACAATGCTAAGCATTTTCCATCGTAGGAAAAATTCTCTAGTGGTCTCATTCATGGCCTGTCTTGCCCCCTGAGGCATCTCCTCATTCTCAGTCCATCCATGCCAGGGCCACGCCACAGCCCTGCACATGTATTCAGCTTCAATGGCTCCAACAATCTGCCATTCTTGTCCTCAGAGAACCAAAGAGGAGCTGAGAACTAAACTTGTAGTAGAAAAATTGTTCAGCTCTGCCAAATCACAAGTCTGTAACAGCTTATTCTGTTTTCACTTATCTCAGACTAAAAAAGTAGAGGAGTTTCTACAAACAAATTATCAAAAATGTATTTCATTTGATTCTGCATAGGATTTAAAATCTCAGGCATTATTTTGATCAGTGAACTCCCACCCCACAAACAAGCAAAATCTATTTATACTTTACTCTACAATACCACTTGGGTCAGTTAATTAGAAAAAATAGGAGGCTTTGCACATATCTCCCTGCAGGACAGCCCTTCTGTTCAGGGTCACCCCTTTATTTTTATTTAGGGTCACCCCTAAAAATTAGGGACTCTCACACTGCATTCCCATTGCCCCCAGATCCTTTGCAGATTGAGAATCCATGGGATTTTTGCTTCAGGAAATCTGATTCTGACCCTGGCACAGAATCCTGCAAATCAGTTCCAGGAAGCGGTGGATCCTGTCACCACCTGCCGACCCAGAGTGTGCCTCTGGGAGGATTTCGCTTCCACTGTCTTTTCTCCTCTGGTCTGCACCAAGACTCTTGTCCAAGTTCACACTCGAATGGATTTTACCACGAGACCCTTATGTTCACAACATTTTCAAAGCACTTTCAGTTCTTGGGCCATTGGTCAAATGTTTCTTATGGCTCTTTTCTTCCTACGTGGGTACTTTTCACTAATAAGGACCCCAGAGTCACATGGGCTACTGAGACAATGTTTTGTGAGATCTTTAGTAGCATTACAAAATAATAACACACTCAGCTCTGAGTAGAAGTTTGTGGTAGCTCTGAACTATCAACATGGGCTTGACTTTTATTATCATTATGGTATTTTTAGTGATCTCCATAGAAAGTGAGCAGAGGGCTTTGTCCTATAATGGAAGAACAATTATCATTAAATGGGTAATGATCTACAGCATGTGAGGAAGAACAAAGGCAAAATTCTTTTTATAGGTTTCAATGAGACATTTCTTTCATGCATAGGTAATAATGCTGTGCCTTGATTTATACCTCCTTGGGGAAACAGCAAAGGAACCAGTAAGAAATATAGTCGTAGTTCTGTTCCTGCAGGTGGCCTTTTGCATGGACAGGTCCACTTCCCTCAGCTGTCTCTGTGCCCATGGAGTTGACTCTCCCAGCTTATGCCATGGAGGCAGGGGTGAAAATAAGCTCAAGAAAGGGCTGCAAAATCCACAGAGACACAGCCCAGAAGGAGAAATCTGTGCTTAGAGGTTGCTGGCCAGGTGACAGTCACAGAATAACGTTAGGAAGGAATTCTGAGTTTGCAGGGGGGAGGACATTGGCATGAGAACAGTGAACCAAGTCATGCTCAGTCAGGGCAAATGGCCCGGCATGAAAATGTTGCTCTTACAGGAGGAAGAGAAGAACCAGAAAGAGGGGTGCCAGGCGAGCATCCCCTTCCCAGCAGTTCCTTGGCTCACAGATGGACCACGTATCCTTCACGTCCTCCTGCTCTGGGCCGGTTCAAACCTCACCCTGGTCTTCACACCCTGGACCAGCGCTGGCCACCAGAGTTTACAGATGAACTCCCCGGAATGTGCCAGGAGCTGCCAGAGCTTAACAGTTCCAGAATTGCTCAAAAGTCCAAGTCTAGAGTCTCCTCTGAGAGTTAAGGTACGCTCTTAGGTATGAACCCCTGAAAAATTAAAGTTAAAACACTGCTGTCATACGGTGGCACAGGATACGCATTCACATTCTGTAAGTGTGGGGACATAAAAAGTATTGGACCAAAGGAAGAGGGAAAATCAGAAACGGGAACATTCATTTCTGCGGATCCATGACCAGCACCCTGGGCCTGTGGTGTGAGATACAGTCAATGAGTTGGGCAGCCAGCCCATGCTGCCTCGCCCCTGTCTGGCCAGTTGGCCTCTCTGCTGGGTAGCTGTGCTCGCTGCCTGTGGGTTATCTGGGCAGAGCACAGAGTCTGTATGACCCAGTCAGCTTCTGAGCACTCGAGCATTTGGGCAGATGTTCAGAGCTAAACCTGAACAAAGGGCCACGAAATCATCAGACATTCTGGGAACTGCCAGAGTGATAACAGCTCACCAGGCCAGGATTACAGACCCAGGGGTGTTTCCAAGGGTTCTCGTGGATTTATCAAATGAACAGCCCCTGAAATGGCCCAGTGTAGGTGCACCATAGTCAACTGCTTATGTTCAACACCAACTGTGGCCTGTGTATAGAGAACTGAGATGTGACATCAGGAGAAAATTGATTTCACAGTGAAGGGCACTTTCACCCCGGAGTTGTACACACAATGGCTTAAAATATGGCTTAGAAGAGGGCTTGGAGGTGAGAGTTGAAAGAAGAGAGAGGATTCAACAGGAGAGAGGGAAAAGCAATAGAATTAAAGGAAGCTAAGCTTTCAAATCCTTGAGATCAATGCGTCTGAGAAACAAAGTTTTACCCACATCACCCGTGACCTTAGTGGGAAGATGGGAATTTGTTCAGGACCGTTATTACGTTTAGGTGTCTGTGAGTCATAGGATTGAATATGTCAACTGAGAGATGAAAACTCAGCTCTAGAAATGTCAAATTTAAATTGACATTAACAAAGAAACCTTTGTTTTAAAATACATTTTGATTTGTGGACTTATTGCCCGGAAAGCCCAGGGTTCCTTGTAAACACTTGGCCCCAGTTTCCTTGAAAGTTAACTTCTTACGCAACCAAGGTGCACTTGTCAAACTGAGAGTTTAGCATGAGGCAATCCTGTTGCAGTGTGAGAACCTCCATTCACATTCCAGTTCTCCCAGAAAAAGTGGTCTATGCGAGCCCCTCACACGCGAGGGTGCAATCCGGGTGGAAGCCTGCACACACTTAGTAGCTCCCTTTACTCTCTGCCTTGATTAAGCTCAGCTTCTCTAACTGCAGTAAAAACCAGCTCGGTGCCTTGAACACCAGGCACTTATTTCTCATGGCTCTAGATGCTGTGAAGTCAGATGCTGAACCCTGGAAAGTCCTGTGTCTGGTGACGACCTGCTTCCAGTTTGACGATGGCTGTTTGCTCTTTGTACCCTCAGACGGAGGACAGAGAGCTGCTCACCATGACTCTTGTCCTGTTATGAGCACACTGAACCCAGCTGGGTGCGGTGGTGCATGCCTGTAACCCCAGCATCTGGGAAACTGAGGCAGGAGGATAACCAGTTTGAGCCCTACCTGGGTAACATAATGAATTAGTGAGATTCCACCTCAAAATCTAGACTTTTTAAAGAGGGAGGGGATGTAGCTCAGTGAGAAGGCTCTGGGTTTAATCTCCAGTGCACATGCATGCACGCACACACACATGTGCATGCACACACTCACACATGTGCATGAACATGCTCACACACATGCACACACACACTCATACACACACACACAGAACAGCCTGATTACCTCCCGGGCCTTACCTCTCAACCCTGTCACAGGATTTCATGACATCAACTTGGGGAAAACACCTTTATCCATAAAATCAGTTTCTGGTCTCTTCTAGTTTCTTGGTCTTTTTTTTTTTTATTATGATACTTTGGAAGGATGTTAGCAAGGTATTTTGTAAAATGTGTTTCAATTTGGACTTGCATGATATTTTACCATCATTACAGAGAGGGTATGGATTTGGGGAAGTGGCTGCAGAGGTCCCCTTCTGCTCTGGGTTCTGTTCTGTGCTCATCCCAGCGTCCAGGGGGTGCTGTCCACAGTCTTGATCCTTGTGAGGGGCGCCACCCAGGCGGTGTCTTCCGGGTGTCTGTGCTATGAACTCTTTACTTCCTGCACTTTCGTCTGTAGAACAGAGAGACAGGTCCCAAGTGAAGTGGGGTATTACCTTCTGATTATGGAGAACAAAATTTTGAGTATGAAGTGAAAACAGAATCTCCTCCAGGTGCCCAGCCATGCTCTGGGTGAGCGAAGAAGGATTCTGCCCCCTCCTGGACCATGAAGGCCGGAAGCCAGTCAGCGCCGACCAGGGGTGCTGCAGAAGCCCTGGCCAAGTTTCTCCTGGAAGAACCTCAGGGAGCCAAGGGTGGGGACATTCCTCTAATGAGATATGCTAATTCCATTTTCTTCATTTCAATTCCTTTATTTTTACCTCAATTAGCAAAGAAAGCTTTTGCAGTGTTCTCAGATTAGTACCATATGACAGGAGATAAGAGTAATTTTAAGCAGTTAGGTAGTTTTCATTACTATTGGTGAGGACAGTGCTCTGAAATGCAGTGACTTTGGAGCTGGGTGTGAGGGCGATGTCTGTAATCACAGCATTCTGGAAGGCTGAGGCAGGAGAACCGCAAGCTCAGGCCCAACCTTGGCAACATGGAGACTTATCGGTAAATAAGGGGCAGGTGTGAATATGCTGCAGTGTAAAGAAATGTTTATATCAATTCTAAAACTATTCTAAAAAAAAGTCAATCCTTAATGTACTGATCAAACACATCGGAGACAATACCATCACTTTTTCTAAGCAAAGTAAGTTTATTTATGAAGTTGAAAACAAATAATCAGGTAAGATATCTAGGCTTTAGGCCCTGATAGGTACCTACAGGAATCACCCACTCACTGTCAATTCCCATGACATAAGGAATTCTATGAAGAAAGGAAAATGAAATGCCTAGTTCTGGGGTTTGAGCCACACCCAGCCCATGGCGGGTGGGGAGATCTGGTCCTGCATCCCTTCCCAGCAGCCCGGGGATGGCTGGGGAGCTGAGCTGAGTGTGTGAGCCAGCAGGGCGAGGAGGGGCACTGACTGTGCTGTCACTCGTCATGGAGGAGGAGGTAGATGGGGCAATGCCTGGGTCATGGGCAGAAGCTGCTAACGGAAACGTTTCCTCCTCAGGCTGGGTCAGCAGAGGACAGCTGGGAAGCGGGAAACCAAAGACCTAACGGGGTGTCCATCCCGGGCTTGTCTAAGCCTCTCTGGAAATAAGGACCAGCGGGGGGAGGGGAGGGCAGGGGACCCCTGCCCTGACTTGTGGGTGATTCATGGTCCCGCCAGGAGCAGCATGGCACCCCCGTTACCTGGAGCAGCAGACTGGGCTCAGACACACCGTGGGGAGACAGCGCGTGCCACGCTCGGCTCTGAGAAGAGCCAGGCACCCGGTGCGTCCTTCTTGTTTTGTTGTTTTGTTTGCAGGATGTGTGAGTGTGCGCGTGTGTGCGGCAGTACTGGGGACTGAACCCAGGGCCTTCACACTAACCAGAATCCGCAGCCCACATTGAATTCCACCACAGCCTCTGGGTCTCCAGGTGACCTGAACATGGCTTGTACATGGAATCCTCCTGCCTCAGAAGCTTTTAGAAATACGAAGAAGAAAGGCAGGAGGGAGGGAGGGAAATGGGGGGAAAGGAAGAATCAAGATGTGTCCGGTAGACGAGCAGATCCCCAAAGGTGAATGTGACGATCATGTATATCAGATGTGTGCCAATAAAGTTAATCAGAATTATCAAAAAGAGGGCAGATTTTGGGGTTTCCTTCAGGGAGGAGAAGTTAGGGGCTCCTGCTTTCCCTGTGTATGTGGGAAGTGCAGAGGTCAGAGTGTAAAAGTGTAAAGCATGGGCGGGAGTGCTCCACATGGATCTCAGAGCCCAGAGGCAACCAAGAAAGCAGCCCGTGCCTGTAAAGTGCCAGGGCTTCAACCAGCCCAGCCTCCAGAGCTCCGGGCCTGGGGACGCCTCAGCCAGCCAGGAGGGGCACGCGTAGCAGCTCGGCCTTCTGTGGACACACGGACTTCTGCAAAGCTGGCCTGCCCGAGAGAGCAGGCCACGCTGCAGTCTGTTGCCACCAGAGCCAGCTGGGCAGAGGAGGGGCTGGTGGGCTCCACAGGGCCGGGCCCTGCAGGTGCGGAGCTCTCTGCTCCAGCCTGGTCTCCCTCCTCCTCTTTTCCTGCAGCTGGCTGCCCTCCCCGCTGCTTACCCCATGCTGCCCTGTGCTGCTGCTGACCCAGCCACAAGCCCTGAGCCTCAGGGCCTTGTCCTTGTGGTATTCCGTCACTATTACCTCTGTCCCCAGGTTTTATTAAAGAAGTTGGGGTGGAAAAGCACACCGGTGAGGGTCACAGAGAGAGATGGTGTCAGAGAGAGGCCAGGGCTGGCACAGGGCAGAGGGAGAGCTGGGCTTAGCTCCAGGAACCCTGGATCTCAGCCCGGTACCGACTGGAGAAAATCAAGGCAGGGTCTTACTGCTTCAGTTGCTTAGGTGATCTGGTGAGAAGTGTCACTGCTTTTGGAGACACCACAAAGATGAGAGGGCTTCAGCAGATGGAAAGTACTCCACGTTTCTGAATCACAGCCATTCAGGTTAGAAAATATTAGTCACATACGTATTTGGGAATTTTCATTGAAAGAAGTCTAATAGTTGCTAATTAGATATAAAATGCATGATAGTGAATGACTTTTAATCTTTCTCATTCTTTTCAGGAAGGATTTAAAATTTCCTTGTCATAAAGTATTGTAAATTTAAAATAATGTCTCAAATGAAAAAGAATTTGTTGAAATTCCAATGTTTTGAAACAAATTCGTTAGAAAGGAGACATATTCCAAATACATTAGGAATTGATTATTAATATGATAATAATTATTCGATCCAAACAATGTTAATATATAAATAGTTGGTGCCTAAGGAAACCCCAGCTGATAAGAGGAACTAGCGGATTCTCTGAGGTACTTTGTAGCTACAGTTTCCAGTTGAGGACTCAGTCACTTCCGGCTTTCCACACTCACTGTCCGTAAAATTGCCCTGTGTGTGTGTGGTCAGTTTAAATTAATCCTGTACTTCTCTGTGCAAGGGTCCGAAGCATCTGAATGATTTTTATTATTTAATGTCACTATGATTTTCTCCATCCAGTTTTCAGTGAAACTGACGAAGTCAGGTTAGACACAACTGTGGCAGGACAGCTGTGTCCTGGTGGGAGGAGCAGATAAATGAAGTATTTTGTTTCTGATCAATGCATCATTAGTGAAAAACAGTGTATATGATTTAAATTCATACTTTCTCTGTAACTAGAATGAAAACTAAAACACCAACCTCCTATTGATCACTAGACAACATTTCTCAAGGACCCCATACAAAGTTCCATCAACGCCAATCTTCGGTACATTTAGGTTGTCTGTACCCATCAGGCTGACAAGTTATCAGCTATGTCAGGTGAAAACCAGTAGCTCCAATATCAAAGGTATCAAAGAATTGTTTTAATACAGATTTGTTCAAAACCAAATGTCACATTTAGGACTTTCAGAAGCAAATTCATGTGCTACTATGACTTCATAAATTCTTCACTACGTGACATATGATTGCAGCTTTTCTTAGTCTAGCTCAGCACTCTTGACATATTAAAGTTTACTTTGCTTCCTTAAATCTATGTTTGGAAATCATCACAAATTCACTTTTTGTAACA
Source organism: Hydrochoerus hydrochaeris (assembly GCA_004027455.1). Taxonomy (NCBI): domain Eukaryota; kingdom Metazoa; phylum Chordata; class Mammalia; order Rodentia; family Hydrochaeridae; genus Hydrochoerus; species Hydrochoerus hydrochaeris. Next base: position 30,296 of record PVLA01013408.1, read on the forward strand.
AGATGAGTTATAAAAAGAAAAGGATAATTAGACATAGTTGAGTAGATATTGATATCACAGAATTCACTTAAATCAGAACACATTCTAGTAAAGATTGTGCTAATTAACTTTCCTTTGAAGGAAGTCACAAGCCAAATTTCTCATCAAAGAGAAGTTAATTTAGCTCCTTAGGGTGATGTTTAATGACCCAGTGCCATTTTCTCTGACACGATGGGCTTTGATGTTCAAGGTTAGTTTCCCAAAGCTGTTTTTTTAAACATTTTGCCTAAATTTTGGGCAGTAAGAACTAAGCGATAATTTTGAGCCATAAATGCAATACACTGAGCAAAATTAAGCATGTTACTGCAAATAGCCCTTTTTAAAAATGGTGACAAAGTGATTCATCTCCTGAAAGCTTGTTTTTGGTCATTGGTGACTGTGTTTTATTATCAGCACATATTTCACTAGTCTCCTGTAAAGGGTCCAAGTCTTTGATGTCAAGTAAACATGGATAACAGGCCAAGAGTAGTGACACACTCCTGTGATCCTGGCACTTGGGAGGCTGAGGCAGGAGGATCCTGTGAGATTGAGGGCAGCCTGGGCTACAAAGTGAGTGCAAGTCTAGCATGGACTGCATAACTAGACCCTGTCTCAAAAAAGGCAACAAATAAAAAGATAAATAAATAAATAGTCATGGATTCCTGGCCTGTGCTCTTCCTGTTGGCAGCTCTCCCATTTGCACATGGCCTGGCCATGATGAGAAAGAAGCAGGTGAGACAGCGCCTGTGACACAGGAGGCTCTGGTCACTTGTTGCCATTTCCTCTACCTAGGGACGCACTGTCTGCTCTCCACCCGAGCGTGCCGGGCCTTGAACTGCGCCTGCTTTTCCTCGGCTGTGATTCCGAGGACACCAGGGGAAACCTCAGCCTTCAAGAAGCGCCTGGTTCCCAGTAAACACATTTTCATGGTTCCGGGCAGGCAGAGAAGGAGGTCTCTGTCTCTGACATCAGTGAAAGCTATGTCCGAGACTTGCAAATCAGACCAGGTAAAGAGAATCTAAAATAAGACAGCAGTTCTTAAAGAGAGAAAAAGTTGCTGGGTTTCCTGCAACAGCACGTCCTGCCTCCTATTGCTGCCTAATGACTGTTCCCTGACCATCTTCCAGGTGGCTGTTGGCCGGGGCTGACTGGCCCCTCCTGTCAGGATTGCAGGGCTCACCTGTGCGGCCACAGCAGCCTGGTGGGTGGCTTGGAAGTGATGGCTCATTCCGTCTCGCCATGGGCCTGGAAGGGCAAAGTGGAAGCCAGGCCACTCAGCCTCCTGCAGCCTCCTGGGTGCCAGGCCCAGCTCGTGGGAAGCAGTGTGTAGTGGGGATTTCACTTCAGAAGTGACCCTGACCCAAACACGGATGCCCGGTCCTCACTGTGGCAGAAGCCCAGCAGGGCCACTTGACACTTTCTTCCCCCTCGGAAAGCATCAGTTAGTTAGTGAAGCTGATGACAACCATGATGATGATGATGATGATGATGATGAAGATGAAGTAGACACTTGCGTGACTATGGTCCCACCCAAACCACCATTCTCTACCACAGGAGTCTGGTGGGTTTATTTACAAGAATGTGCGGAAATTCTTTTACCTGAATTCTGAGGAATGCAAACATTAAAGTTGTTAGGTCTCTCTCTCTCTTTCTCTCTCATTTGTTTCCATAGCTTCCTTATTTAAATGGAAAAACTGGGTAACTATAGGTTCATTTAAAACTTCTACTTCTCCAGTGTTAGAGCCAAAGTTTGCCTTTTATATTTTAATATGAAGCTGAAACAATCTTTCCTTGCAAGACATGTAAGACAATTAACCTGGTGCTTTGTTCTGGTTCCACCTTCGCAGGGTCGCAGGTGCCTTGGGGCCTGGAGCTGGGCACCAGTAACCTGCCAGTGCCCCAGTGTGCAACCCCGTGCACCCCTGGAGTCTGGGTCCACCGTGCCGGGAAAGGGGAGGCTTCTCTCCCCGTGCCAGGGCGCTGGGGTGATTTCATCATAATAAAAGTGCACACATAGCTGGTGACAAGATTAGGCCAAGTTTATTTACTTAGGTTGAATTTGGAGCACAAAAGGATCCTATCAAAGCTGTGATCAGCTTCAAAGCTATTTCCATCCTTGTCAGGTTTGTACTTTTGCTGCTTGTCACAGTCTCTTAAAACCTGAGGGCTCAGGCTTCTATTTGTAAGCTGGTAAAGTTAGTGCTTTCACAGGTGGCGGTTCTCTCCTGTCCTTTAACACCCTCTCCAAAGCCCACTTCTGTTTTCTGCTAAGATGATGGAAATAACTCATAGAAAATACTAATACAAAGGAAAGGGAATGAATGCTCTGTTTGTAGTGATCTTAGGGTCTCTAGCATGATTCAAAGGAGGGCTGAGGAGGGCAGAAGGGGCGCGGATAATTGTTTCAAATCTGAATACTGAACAGGAAACAGAGAACTAAATGATAATTGGAGAAACAAAACTGACAGCATAGAGCGACAGTAGCATAAATGCTTTTTAAAAAGGTTCTCAGGTCCCAAGGGCTAGGATGTGACTATGGAAGGGTCATGGTTCAGTGCCTACCCAGCGGTGCTCGGTGCCCACCCATCGGAGTTCAGTGCCCACCCATAGGTGCTGGGGTGCCCACCCATCGGAGGTCAGTGCCCACCCATCAGAGTTCAGTGCCCACCCAGCGGTGCCCAGTTTCTCATTCATTATTAATTAAGGTTCTGAGCAGCACACGTGAACTCAGGAGCCGTAGTGTCAGAACTCCCGGGTCATCTTCAGGGGGAAACGGAAGAATCTCCACACAGTCATGTCAGAGCTCCACCCTCACCTTTAGTTCCAGTATCTGTTTATTCTTAGTGTGGCTTTAAACTTTGACCTTTACCACAGGTAAATGTCCCAAGGACACATTGTCCCCAGCTAGCATGGGTCGTTGTCCACGTGAGGTGGAAATCATGATATGGGTTCATTATAACCTAGAACTAAGGCTTGGCAGAAACAGTGGGGCCCTTGGGTGCAGCCACAGGGCAGGGAGGAGGGGGAGCGGCCACTGGCCCTGCTGGTGCCTGCCTGATTTGTCACCAGCTGCAGTATCTTTCTGGTCTGCAGGAAATCAAAAGAGGCAGGAGCCTCACACTCTAGGTCTGTCCCCATGGACCAAGTTCGCCAGGTCTTTGCTGTCTTTCCATATTTGGGGGACATTTTCTGGGCACAGTCCCACAGTCAGCTGGGGGGCTGGACGGTCCTTTTCTAGAGCCCCACACCTGTGTTTCCTTTGCCCACCTGCAGGCAGATGGGCAATGAAAGTATGCTCTGCATCCACAGTGGAATATCTCTCATTTCAATCTGATTTTGCTTCAGTGCATAAGTCCCTCCCTTCTTCCCATGCACTGCCTGTGTTTTCAGTCCATTTTCTCCTAGGAGCTCGGGTGTGAGTCCCTCTTTGCTGAGCAGTGCTCAATCTCCAGCCCCAGGAAGGGGACCAAGCAGTTGTCCACGCCCACTCCAAGGCAGAATGGCCGGCTCCTCCTTGGACAGGGAAGGGCCCAGTGGAGGACGCACCCTGCTTTCCTGGGACCCCAGGGGGTACTGTGAATTCCTCAGGGACTGTTTGCCTAAAGGCAAGGCGGAGGAGTGCTCAGATGGAGTGTACTTAATAGCTGAGCAGACTAGAGATTGCAGTCGGCCTAAAGTGAGCTTAGATAGAGACACTGGCTGGGCTGGGGCAGGGATTTTGCAGCAAACGCCCGGCAGGGAGGGGGTCCCACAGCCAGTCAGCTCTCAGGCTTCCCTTGCTCTGGCTCATCCTGTTCGCCCACACACGCTTGCTTCTTTTTCCTTTAATTAGTGCCTGCTCAAGACACCTACCCCTGGTGGAATGGGTGCTCCTGTGGGTCACAGCTTGGTGTGATTTTACACGTGCCTCTCCCACCATCCCCTGGCCACTTCCTTAGCTCTAGAAAGTTTGACTTCTGGTTTCCTACCCTCTCCCTGTTGTTTTGCTGTTTAAATCATTTACAGTTCAGTGTTCTCCTATAAAAGAAGCCATGCAATATTTAATCTTTGGAGTCTGAGTTGTGTCAGTTCACATTCATCTATTTTCTTGCAAATGACATCCTTTCCTTCTTTACGGCTACACAATATTCCACCGTGGATACCTAGCGCAAATTCATGGCCCATCTATCCATGGGTGGGTGTCAGGGCTGCTTCAGGCTGAGTGACTGTCAACCATGCTGCTATAAACATGCAGTTCTGATCCCCAAAGCCACAGGGATTTTCTCACTTAACTCAGGGACTGACTCAGTCTCCCCTCTCTGCCCCCCAAACTGAAGCTGTTTCCTGTTTTCCTCAGGCTGCTACCTCAGTCCTGCCCGTGTCTCCCACAAGATAAAATAGGGTGGAAGTGGGGACGGATCAAGTATTTAAAAATTGCTTAGTGTCAGCATTTTCAGGATATTTATTTTATCTTTAATTCTACAGGTTAGTACCACCTTCCTTAAAAGTGGACATAGTCTAATTAGAGTGAATCAACAGTAATTTAATCGATCTTACAAGTAGAGGTGTCGTCTTCAACAACACTGAGCTTTGATTTGCTGTACTTTTAGCATATTTCCGCATTCTTTTTTAGCTTTATTTTTGGTACTGGGGTGGAATCCAGAAACTTCTCACAGAGCCACATCCCCAGGTATTTCTATTTGTAGGCAGAGTCTCAGTAGGCTGCTGGGCCACCAGGTGTGGCTCTGTTCCTGGTCCCCTCACTCAGTCTCCCAGAGTGAGGTACGTTTATTAAGCGATCTTAACACGTCAAGGGCTGTGCAGCAGGACACAGCTCCTTCTTTACCTGTTCATCGCTCAGCACTCAGTATAATGCTTCGCATGCTCAACATAGACACTCACAGGGTGGTGGACAGTAATTCTCTAAGTCCTGATTTTGGTGTGTTGCGCTACTGTGGAACTTGGTGCTGTGAAGAAAAAATAATACTAAATATGGTGATAATTATGCTTGAAGGTTCATTTACATCCTTATTATTTATTTCTCATAAAACATTTTTTAAATCAAGTTAATGAATATACACTATTTCATTGATTAAATGCTTTTTTTTCCAGACCAAGCACTACTACATCTTAAAAATGTCAATCTAAAGGATCGGTTTACAAAGTGTTTGAAACACTGTGTCTGTTATTGATCACACTGCTGAACAAAGACTCTTACAACCTCAAGATATCCACAAAAAGCTGCACATTTCTAAAAAACGCTTGCTGAGATTTCAAGATACAACCAAAATGATTAGTCCACCGAATGCCGTTTTAACTCTTAAACCACTCAGCCCATGCAAAAACAAAATTCAGAGTTGAGATCAATGTTTGCCGTGTGTGGTGGGTTTTAATCCTGGTTCTGTTGCCCTTAGCAGCCCTTCTGCTGAGTTGTTCAGGAAGATCTTTCACCCCTGCTAAAATCACTGGGAATCCTTTGCCAGAACCAGTTTCTACTATGCATAGAATCTTCTGGTAACTGGAGAAAATGATAATAATAACATCAGGAGACTCAGATGGGCATATTTATCTGTTCATTCTCATAAACACAATGATGGTCCATTTTTGGAGTCAACTTGACTGGCTCGAGGACACACATAGAAACCCGGTGAAGCGTTATTTTGGGGCGTGTCTACCAGGTGTTTCTGGAGGAAAGACGTGATCTCAGTGGACCAGGGGAGGAAGGTCCACCTTCAGGTGTGTGGACACCTTTCCATCTACTGGGCTCCCCGAGAGAACAGACCTGGGAAGAGGGGTGTGTGCCCATTTCCCAGAATCCATGCTGTCCTCCTCCTCGTGTCCCTGAACTCCAGAGCCTGTGGACTCCAGGACATGGCGCAGCTGCCTCCTCAGCCCTCAGGACTTCGGTCTTGCACTGACAGCAGCATCACTGGGTGCCCTAGTTTTGTGGCCTAAGGACTGGGACTCAGCCGTGGGACCAGCCAACTCCCCTAACAAATCCCTTCTCACAGAAAGAGCGAACTACAGGGAATGATTTAAAAGTACAGTGAATGTTTAAATAAAAAGTGATTATACTAAAGTCACAATGCCTCTTATTGCCACTGCTCCTAATATTTCCCACCCGTGTCAAACATGCTCGTCCCGTTGCCCTTGCTGAGGCAGCTCTGAAGTCCTCTGCCGGAGTCCAGCTGCGGCAGGGCTAGGGTTTCCCAAAGGTGGTCAGGGAGTCGGCGATTGAGAGACAGAAAACACTGCATACCAGTCTGTGAATGAATCTGAATCCGCTTTATTTTTTAGAAGCTGGAATATATATTTGCTAACCTTTGGCAGCCACCCCCAGCCCCAAGCAGGAAGCGCCCCAGGCTTAGGGCCAGGCAGGGATAATCCTAAACAATAGGTTTTAACCTCAACCCCAAGCAGGAATTGCCCCAGGTTCAGGGCAATAGGTATCAATTAACATTTTAATCTTGACATTTAGTCAGCCCGGGAAATGCAATCCATACTGGACGCCCGCAGGAGGACCGGACGCCCACAGGAGGAAGAGATGTGTGAGATTATTAGGCCGCTCCCTACATTGCTTTCCTTATCATTTATGGGAGTGGCAGTCCCTGCAAGGACAGCGCCTGTCTTAGGTCAAGGACTCTTCACATGTACCCAACCAGGCCTTACCCGTCATGGGCCTGCAGGACAGCAATTGGTCCTGTGCCTGTCTTAGACGGTTGGTGGCGTAACATATGGGTCCTAGTTGCCCGTCTCTGGCTGCCTGTCCAGTGTCTC
>PVLA01013409.1:0-37079 GCA_004027455.1 Hydrochoerus hydrochaeris
CCTTTCAAGTGCAGAAGCTAAAGACACTTAACAGGCTTTGTTACTTTCCAATTGAAGCTTCTGTGGGTAAAATTTCTACTGATGACTTAAGGTTTAATTTCCATTATCACTAAAGGAAGAATTTAAACCATGTGCAGAACTGAGAAAAAAATGTAACCCAGTGATTTACTGTTGTAAAGGAGACATACAAAGAAGGTCACATTTTCTTGTGCTTTGAATTACCTACAGGCGTACTGAAGATCACAATTTTTAGTAAAAACTTCAATTCCCCAACTACCATAGATGAAAATTCAAGCCATGTTTTTACTAAGCAACAATTTGTGAATCCAAGAGGATTTATCCTCACTGCCTTTCATGCTCTGTGACTGTTAATTATGTAATATAACTTTTTAGTGGTCCATAAGCTAAAGTCTTTCAAAAGAACACTAAGAATTGTTGAAAGCTAGAGATACCACATTTCTTGATTTCAAATATAGCACAAAGCTACAATAATTAATATATTACATTAATTACATGAAAACTGATACATCATTCATGAAAAAGAATAGAGACTCTGAAAGTAAATTCACTATACACAGTCAATTGGCACTTTACAAAAAGTTCAAGAACACATTGGAGGCTAACGGTGATGTTGCTAAGAAATAGTGTTACAAAAACTGGATATCCACATGTAAATAAATATGACTGGAACCCTGATACTCTGTGAAATAAATATTTTGAAGAAGATTAAAATCTTATTGATGTTAGTCATGATAATGATTTCTTGGATGTGACCAAAAGAGCAGGACCAAGATAAGAAAAACAGAAAACTGAGAAACATTAAACTAAGTAGTTTCTGATCAGCAAAGTAAATAACCTGCTGAATAAAAAAGGCAATCTTGGCTAAGGATATAGCCCAGTGGCAAAAGTGTCTGCCTGCCAAGTTCAGTGTCTTGAGTTAAATTTCCTGTGCCAATAAAATAAAATAAAATAAAATAAAATAAAATAAAATAGTTACTGGAATGAAAGATAACAGAGCAGAGCATTTTTAGTGAGGTGAAAGGATTCTGTATGATACGAATTTATAATGCTGGATGAAAGTCATCACACAATGTCCCATAGAATCCTTAGAACAAACAGTGAGTCAAGATGAAAACTATGGAATCTCTGTGATGCTGATGTGTGAGTGTGGCTCATCAACTATAGCATAGAGACCAAATTGTACCATTGAAAAGTAGCGGATGAGGTCCCTTTGTAGGAGTAAGGGATTGTGGAAAACATCAGTACTTTGTGCTTAACTGTGATGAGAAGCTAAACTTTTCTAACCACATAAAATGTTAAAAACAATCCAAAACCATTTACATATATCTCTGGACAGCCATATGCAATACAAATAAAAGGAACTATTCTCACAGAATAACAGGATCAATAATCTCAATGTCACATGGAGCAGAATTGTCTCATGTGTGCTCTACAATACTCTAATAATTTTTTCTTTAAATTGCTTTCTATTCTCTGCCTTACATCCAGATATAGTTCCCACCCTCAAATTCAGCACCCCTTTTATATCATTCTTTTGAAACCACCAGTACATGCCATGTCCTACTCCAACACACTAATCTATGTCTTTATTTAGGGTATATTTGACCCTAGTTTTTAAGCATGGAATTAAATGTCATGTGAGAAGAATTTTTTTTTCAATGACCTTGTGTCTGCTCAAACTTTCAGGCTGAAGGATGTAATAGCACAGTCAGATCATGAACTTGCACTGATTATGTTGTTGATTATGTTAAGCAAACATTTACTTTGTGCAGCAGGCTAGGGAATCAAACAAGTAAGATGTTAGCTGTCTTTAAAGAGATCTGATGAACCCAGAAGAAACACAATGAAAGTTATGCATGTGCTGTAATAGTTTTCTGGTACTTTCACCATAAGTTATCAGTGCACATCCGTATTACACTATGAAATATGGTCATTTTCCTTGTGATGCGCAAATGAGAAATTCTTTCTTGTCACAAGATATATTCAGAATTCTTGAGTGTTCTCCCCAATGCTTTCATCCTTATGTTTTCAATAATCATTTTTCTCACTCCCTCAGTGTGCATGCCAGTAGAGCAATATTGGAAAACACTCCACCTCCTGAGCTGAACTGAGCATGACCTTGGCTTTTTATTCTTGTTATCATTCAAATATCAACATATTTTGGGGAAGTATGGTTCATTTGACAAAAACTAGGTGCTGAGTAATTGCTCACCTAAGCTTTTTATCAAAACTTAAGTGGAATTACTTTGAGTACAATTCAGGGGAGGAAAAACATCATATTTCTTATAGTTGAACTACTATTGGAGTCAGGTGAGGCTTGTTCTGTATTTACTGAGTTTGCTGATATTATCCTCTTTTGTGATTAGTACTCCTAAGAAACAAGTTTCTGAGAACCTAAGACAGGGGAAGGAAAAACTCAGAAACAGATAGAAGTGCTATGTGAATATCTACAAAGGAGATGGCCTCAGTTCTATATAGAATGATGAGTAAAGAAACTACTGCAAAATTTCATCAAACCAAACCTACATAGAAGAGGATAATATGATCTTCATCTCATCCTTCTTTACAGTTGTTGTTGAAGAGTGTTTGTTCTGAGAAATATAGGCCTGGCTTTCTAAGCTAGGTAAGGAGCTCTGGGCATGGTAATGTTCAAATAACAGGGTCTCTAGAGAGCTCCAGAAATGAGCCACCAAGGATGAACCACAGGGATGGGAAACCAGCACATCTAGTCAATGGTATATGGCATAAGCCAGCAGTGACCAGCATCCAGCTGTATCTACTACTGTATCCAACATTATCCAGTGTCATCTTATGCCATCAACACCATTTTCAGAGTTGTGCTTGGCCAATTCATGCTTTGCATCTAAATTGAAGGAGATGAATATTTAAGTAACTATAGATGTACAATCTAAGAAAAGGGCAGTTAGGCTCTTTCTCCAAGATTAAGATTTTAAACCAAAAACATGTCATATAATCTTAATTATATAGTATAAGACTCAGAGAGAGCACAGCCTCTCTGAATTTGGAGCTTCCCTTTGCAATGTCTGTGCCAAAAAGAGCTTTGTAAACCAGCAATTTTGGTGTAAGTGCTATGATTTCTATGAGTGCTATGATATCTATAGACTTATTCTCATATCACTGAACTTTTTGTTGTAAACCCTGGTTACACAAAAAGCCTCAGTATATATTTTAAATATACTACCAACTTGCTACATGTAAGTGAATCTATAGATCTCTGAACCAATGGTAACATGCTCGGTCATGCAAAAGCTATCACAAGTAAGTTTAAAAATAATGCACTGTTTGTGAGGTGGTAAGAAACTAATCATTGCATCAGAAAAATTGGATTCCTAATACATAGGACAGCCATGCATCAGTAGAGGTTGAGAAAATTAATTCAGAGAAGAGTTTTAGTACAGTATTGAGCAAAAGAAAGCCTTTGGAAAAAAGCAACTGAGACCTCTACAGTTATTTATTTGTAACCCAAGGATGTAACAACAAAGATGTGGAACAAAAGCATTTTGCAACATATGACATGAGAATTTTTGCCAATGGACAAGGCCAAGATGGAGTGGTTTGTTATGTGACACAAGCCACCTAATTTAGGCAAAGTTATCAGGAAAATGTGTACAATGACCAAAGAAAGCATCTCTAATTGTAACTTTCTCTTAATTCTGATGGCTGCTGTCTTGTAGGTTCTGCTCTATACTCTAACTATGCATTCCAGGAGCAAAGGAACTCTTGTTCTCCAAGGCCCCATCCTTATCACACTCAGGATCCATTGCTCTTTTGCCCATTTTCTCCCTATAAATCCCTACCACACAACTTACAGAAAGGTGAGCTTAGAAGGAGTCAAGATTTAACACTGAAAAGAAAAATAGAAAATTAATACTCAAAATTAGTATAGGAGATGTAGATCATGTGATGAAGTGCTATAACCCCACATACTCAAAAATCTGTGCCAGAAGGATCACAAGTTAAAAGCTAACCTCTGCAACCCATTAAGTTCCTATATTTAAAGTGTTGGGTATAAGATGGATGTGTCAGAGAATCACTGTGAGTTGGAGGCCAGCCTGGCTACTTAGTGAGTTCAAAGCCAAGCTACAAGACAGTGAGGCCCTGTCTCAAAGAAGTGCTGCATGTGTATCTCAGTAAAAATGTTGTTGTAGTTTATATTTGGATGTTCCTCCAAAGCTTTACAAACTCAAATGTTGGGTATTCAAAAACTGATTGGGACAGTATAGCTGACTTGCTGTTAGGAGGTTTGTGACAGTGAAAAGAGCTATGTCATGGTGGACATGGCCTGAAAAGAAATAACTTCCTTCCTAGCCTCCTTCCTTGATCTCTATCAGCATCCAAGATGCCATGATATCTTTAGGTTTTTCTCCATCCAGGCCCTTCACCCTATGCTGACTGTGCAAGGACTGAAATTTCTAAAATATGATAATAGATCTCTCTCTGCCTTTAAATTGCATGTTGGATGTTACATCTTATTGACAGAGCAAATAAAATGATAGATTTTGGTACTATGAAGTGGGTGCCACCTGGCCAAGTGAACAGATAGCATTTGGAACTGGTCCACAGAAGGGGTTGGCAAAGGTTTGGAGATGCTGGGTGGAAAAGCAGCCATATACACAAAGCTGAACTTGAAGGGAGATTTTGCTGAGAGCTTAGAAGAAGACCAGAATGAAAAATAAAAAGGGAGAAAGCAAAGGCCAGACTCAGAATGCCTCAGTAACAAGTAAGGAGGTCATTTTTAATGAGATTTCGGCACATGTATATTATGCTATGACAAAAAAGTCTCCATTTTGTTTATGCCCTGAGTCTATATGAGAAAGTAAACCATCATGGAGAAATTCTTCTGGAGGAGGAAATTTCAATTATGCCCAAAATTCAAGTGGTGGCACAGGTATTATTAGGGAATTTTAACCAGCTCTACAGTTGGAATCAAGAGCATAGCTGAGCGATTTTTAAGTTTTGCCAGAAAGTATCCTCAAAGATGGAGCAGAGGATAGCTTAATTTTTGAAAAGATAAATATCAAGAAGAGGCCAAGTACTTTGGAGTTAAGCAATGGGTAAAATGCCTTAAAGGGCTGGGGATTTAGCTCAGCGGCATACACATTTGCTTGGCAAGCATGAGGTTGTGAGTTCGATCATCAGTACAAAAAAAAAAAAAAGGAAAACACACCCAGCAACTGCCAAGCAGCCAGTAGGACCCAGATTCTGGCTTTGGGCTCTCACCACATGCTCGGGTAGAATCCCAGCACACAGAAAAGGACTTTGAGCCTGCTCCCAGGTGGAAAAACCACCTTCTGCATCCCAGACCACCCCAGGCCACAAACAGGGACAGGGAACTAATTAGGTCACACTCAGTGACTGCCAAGAAGCCAGTGGGACCCAGATTCCAGCTTTGGGCCCTCATGGCATACTCTGGCAGAATCCCAGTGCATAGAAAGGGACTTTGAGCTTGCTCCCAGGCAGTAAGACCAGCCAGTGCATCCCAGAACACCCCAGGCCACAAACAAGGATGGTGGCTTAACTGGGCCACACCCAGGGACTGCCAAGCAGCCAGTGGGACTCAGATTCCAGCTGTGGGCCTTCACTGCACTCTCTGGCAGAATCCGAGTGCATGGAAAGGGACTTTGGGCCTGCTCCCAGGTGGTAAGACCACGTGCTATGTCTGGGACTACACAGGGCTGCACAGAAGAATGGGGGCCCAACCAGGCCATGCTCAGTGACCACCAGCAGCCAGTAGGACCCAGATTCCCATACTCCCAAAACTGTTATACAGATTTCATGCAATCCCAATCAAAATACCATTGACATACCTCACAGATCTAGACAAAACACTACTAGAATTCATTTCAAAACAGAAGAAACCTAGAATAGCAAAGGAAATTCTGGGCAACAAAGATTAGGCAGGAGGCATCTCAATCTCTGATTTTACATTCAAAGCTACTGTGATAAAATAAGCATGGTACTAGCAAAAAAGTAGACCTGAGGATCAATGGAACAGATTAGAAGATGCAAGCACAACTAAAAAGACACTCAGCTGCCTGATATTTGACAAAGGGGCTAAATATGTCCGCTGGGAGAAGGACAGCCTCTTTAATAAATGGTGTTGTAAAAATTGGCTCTCCACATGCCCAAGACTGAAACTAGATCCATGCCTATCACCATGCACAAAATTAAGGTCTAAATGGATCGAATACATAAATATTAAAACAGAAATACTAAATCTACTGGAAGGCAAGGTAGGTAGAAATCTTGAACACATATGGGTAGGCAGAGAATTTATGAACAAAACACAAACTGCGTGGGAAATACTTCAAAGAATCAACAACTGGGATCTCACATTTTTGAAAAAATCTGCACTTCAAAGGAAATCATCAACAGAGTGAAAAGAAAACCCACAGAGTGGGAAACAATTTTGGCCAGCAAACCCTCAGACAAAGGGTTTATGTCCAGATTAGTTAAAGCATTGAAAAACATCAAGTCCCCGAAAATTCATAGACTCTCTCCAAAAATGAGCATCTGAGATGAACACACAATTCTCAGAGAAAGTTATACAAATGGCAGATATAGATGAAGAAATGTTCACCATCACTGATCATTCAAGAAATTCAAATTAAAACAACATTGAGATTTCACCTCACCCCGGAAAGAATAGCTGCCATCAAGAAATCAACTGATAACAAATGTTGGTGAGACTATGGGGAAAAAGCAACACTGCTCCACTGTTGGTGGGAATGTAGACTGGTGCAACCATTATGGAAATCCATATGGAGAAATCTCAGAAGTCTAGGTTTGGAAGTTCCATTCAATCCAGTTATTCCCCTCCTGGGTATTTTCCCAAAAGAACTGACAAATTCATATCACAGTGATATATGTGCACCCATGTTCATAGCAGCACAATTTGCAATAACTAAATCTTGGAAACAACCAAGATGGCCATCAACTGCAGAGTGGATGAAAAAGATGTTGGTATTTTTACATAATGGAATATTACTCAGCTATTAAAAAGGATGATTTTGCTGCCTTCATAGGTAAATGGAGACAACTTGAGACTATCTTCATTATTGAAATAAATAAGAATCATATTTGTAAATTTCACATTGTGTCTGTAGTGTAAAAGTAACAAGAACTGTAAGAGTAACAAAACCAAAAATGTGTAATTCCTATTGTAAAAAAGAGGAAAAGAAAGGGCTTTAAGGGATATAACTGTATGAATGTTTGATCTTGTAAAATAGATGACCATATTGCTGAATCTTTCTTGGATCTTTGAGCAGAACAGTTTGCAGTCTCACTGTTTGAATGTCTACCATGTACCCATTAATTTTGTAACTTGATCAACTACATCCAAGTGACAATATTTAATTTATCAACTAATGATTTCTTAATGTTTTTCTTTCTTTTTTCTTTTAGAATTGTGTATTGTTGCTATCTTTTTTCTTTTGCTTTTTTTCTCTCTAAATAAAATTTTTAAAAAATGCATAATTGTTATTGTAAAAAAGAGAGGGCATAAGAAGTGCTATAAAAGATAACTGCATGAATATTTAAGTGTATAGGATTGATAACCATGCTTCTAAGTTCTTTTTGGATTAACAGATCTGTTTTCAGTCTCACTGCTTGAATATCTACTTTGTATTCTCTAATTTTGTAACTTGAACAACTATTTCTGAAAGGACAATATGTAATTTACCAACCAGTGATCTATTACTGTTTATCCTTCTCTTTTGAAATTGTGTAATATTTCTACCCTTTTCCTGTTTTTCTCTTTAAATAATAAAAACAAATTTTAAAAAATGCCTTAAAAGCATATTGAGAACTAGCAATTCCCTTCCATAAAGGCATCTTTGAGGCAACATCTATATATGAGTATACCTGGAATGTATAACATAAAATATACAAAAGATTGATAAATAAACCAAAAAATGTACAATGTTTTAGCCTAATTGTGCAATAATACCTAAAGCATTCAAGGGATGTTAACAAATTAACCACTAAAGTCCCCTATATTAACTAAGAAATAAACAAATATTTATCTCCTTCCATTAAAAAAATATACATGTATATATTATTTACATCTGTGGATTAGATAAACTTTAAAAATAATGAGTATAAAAAGCTTACTATTGCTAAAATGAATTTTTTGAGCAGAACTGGGGATCAAACTCACAAACTCACACTTGCCAGGCAGGTGCTTATGCTGAGCTAAGTTCCAAGCCCTAAATTTTAAAAACAAACATACCACTAGTTTTGTACCCATCAAATGTAAGAAATGATCAGAATCAGGACATTCTAAGTTTCTTCAAAAGCTAAGAAATGGAAAATTTTTATGCTGGAAGAAGAAAAAACGGTGGAGTCATTCTAGAGAGAATATGATAGCACTGATATTGTGAGCCTGCTTTCACTCTTAGATGTATACTCTAGTGTAATCTTTGGAAATTCAACATGGGGACTAGTAAGTGGATGGGAATTGCAGCAGGATAACAGTATTGAGCAACCACAATTCCAGCACTAGGTTTGGGATGCAACTGTGATCCAAAGAACAAATCTTTAACAATGCAATAATGTGTGCAAAAAAGGCAGAATCAGACATGTTTTATGAACCAACGCACATATCCCATTTAAGTAAATATATGGACATGTACAAAATATGAATGTATGTTTTAAATCAACATATCCAAAGAAATCCATTAAAGAACATTAATTGGAGAAGTAATAGAAAACTGAGTAGAAGACAAGATGGCTGAATAGTGAGCAACAAAATACAAAGCCTCCCAGGAGAAACAACTCATATGCCAGAATAAAAAACCCTGGAGATCCAGACAAAGGGAGATGGATCCTCTCGACACAGGAAGAAATTAAACTGCAAAAAAACTCATCAAATACTTCAGGACCACAACTGTCACAAGTAAAAATTGCTGGACACAGAGTTTTCATGGTGACTCGCCAAGTTTGCACCAGCTTGAATCCGTGCCAGCCGGCAGAGCCGTCCAAACTTGTTCCTGCTGCCACTCACAGGAGGGGCAGCTGTGCTGGGGTTGGGGGTTGGTGAGCCCAGCAGAGGGTGGAGCAGTGGGATGACCTTCATTGATCCATGGTCAGTGCTGGGAATTAGACCCCCCCCATGGGCAGGGTACAACCAAATGGGCAATATGCAGGAATCAGGCAGGAGGAACCTGAACTGGGAGCAACAGTGACTTCAGTTGGTTGCTCCCTCCTCAGAGCAGATTCATGGGATTTGCTTGGACTGGGTCACACCCCTGGCTGGGACCCAGTGAGCTGTCCCAAATCAATTCCGTGTGCCTAGCATGCACTTACCTGGTGAAGGTCCCTGAAGGTTGGCTGGCACAGCTGGGAGGGGCCAGCATATGCAACCCGGCTTACAACTCAGTGACAAGAGCAGGCAGGAGAGGACAGAGGACCCTCACCACCATGTTTGAGAGGAACTGTGGCTGAGAGGGAAGGGGGCTGGGACCTGCACTATAACCTTTGTGGAGGAAGCCAGGGAAATGACAGGAGAGAGAGACAGGAGGAGGCCGCCAGCCCAGAACCCTGAGAGCACTGACCCAGGAGAAGGAAAAACAAGGCAGACTGAGAGCGGCAAACACGCAACATCAGACATGGCTTCAATGGTCATTAAAAGATATTTTCAGGACCTTGTAGATGAGCTCAAAATTGAAATATTAAATCAGGTAAAGCAGGATATGAGTAGAGTAATAAAAGAAATACTCTCAGGAAGCATCTCTCAGGATGATACATACAGAAGAAGGGAGGAACACAAAAAAAAGGAGACAAACATTTGAGAAAGAATATAAAGAAAATATAGAATACATGAAGCAGATTCAAAGAGACTACCTGGAAATTAAAAACTCCATTGAAATCTGGCAAAATGCCTTAAAAGAATCTAAGGATAGACTAAAAGAATTTGAAGACAAGTTGGCAGTGTGTGATCATGAAAGGAAAGATCTGTTAAAAATAACAAGGAAACAGGAAGTAACAATACAAAGGTTAGAAGATGACAAGAGAATCTGCAATTTAAGAGTAAGAAATGTGAACAAAGAAGCAGGAATACATACAGGTGAATTACAAAGGCTATTGAGGGAAATAATTAAGGAAAACTTCCCTAGCATGGGAAAAGAAAATGACATTCTGATGTGTGAGGCATACAGAACTCCAGCCACCTAAAACCAAAACAGATCTACACTCAGACATATAATAATCAAGATACCAGAAATTCAGTATAAAAACAGGATATTAAAAGCCATCAGAGAAAAAAAACAGATTACCTATAAAGGCAAGCCCATTAGAATCATGGCTGACTTCTCAAAAAGACCATCACATCAAGAAGTGTTCAAAGCCCTGAAAGAAAATAACCTTCAGTCCAGATTGATGTACCCTGCAAAACTGTCACTAGAAATTAATGGAGATACAAGATGCTTCCATGACAAAGAGGAACACGGGGAGTTTGTGACCACCAATCCAACCCTATGGAGAATACTGAAGGACATTCTAGAGAGAGAGATAAAAATACCAGGATTTCAGGAACAGTGTTAGAAAGGCCTCAAAAATTGGGGCAAGCAAGAGAATTAAGGAGAAAAGTAGACAAACAATGGCAGAAAAATAGCATAGCAGAAATGAGGCAAAAAAGGATAACTAGAAACTCTAACATAGATGGCCTTGATATGCTATATTGTTAATAGTGCACCAGGACTTAAAATCCACATTACTCACACTACTCTGCTTAGATGTATTATATTCTGTTCCAGTCATTCTACCTGTACTAGATTTGAGAGAACAGACAGTAATCCCAAAAATAACAGGATATGGTACTGTAATCATCCTTAATTTCCTATTAACTTAATCTAAAGGTTTGTAAATCCTACACTGTTTTACCATGACTGAACTTTAGTAATTGAATCTGGTTTGTTGGATCACTGTTTTGTATTGATAAATTTTATTCAACACTGTTATGATAGATAGTATCAAGTCTGAGAGCATAAGCAGCTGCACTTAAGATGGCAATATCCACTAGAATATTGAATATTGTTTGATTATTACCTGCCTTTGCAGTTTTATATTGTTTACAGTGTTTTATTTTTACTAATATTGTTATTTACTTCCATACTCAATTGTATTGCTATATTTAATTATGCCTTGTGATATAGACTTTCTATTGAAGATAATAAGAAACAACACAGTAATCATTGTAGATCACCTTGTACTGAGGTTTTATATGACTTTTTGGTTTCATATTTTTACAGGAATTTGTTTTGTTTTGTCTTGCTAAGTTTTGTTTCTCCCTGTAATACAGAAAGTATAGAAATACATGCAGAGATTCATGCACGTGTAACTGTTTACACTCTCTGTTTGACTATCTACTTTTATGCTTAATTTTGTAACTTGAACAAGTATTTCTAAGAGGGCCATATGTAATTTATTAACCAGTGATTTCTTATTGTTTATCTTTTTTTTTGAATTCTGTATTACCTCTACCCTTTACATGCTTTTGTTTCTCTTAAATAATTTTTTTAAAAAGAAAAAAAAAAGAAAAATAAGAATAAGAATTTGAGCAAAAGAGATATGAATACTCAAATTAAAATCAGGCCAGAGATTTAGCTCAGTGGTATAAGCATCTGCCTGGCCTGTGTCAGGTCATTGAATTCAATCTGCACCACCACAAATAAATAAATAAATAAATAAATAAATAAAATTAAAAACAATGACCAGCCTTGGATCACCATAGATTAATATAGAAGCATAAAATGAGCTTCATTCTATATATACAAGGTCCAATTTTTAAGGTGGAAATAAATAAATGGAGGAAAATTGAAGGAATAACACCATCAAAAACAAATTCATTCATTCTTTCTTTCATTTCCCACCACTGAAATTACAAACATAGCACTATCCAACTTATGGTTTTAACAAAAATGTAGTGACTGTGTTCCTAATATCTGAAATCTGGACTTCAGAGAGATAAAGTAGAGGCTATTCTTGATGAGAAAGTTATAGAAAAACTTACAAGTTAAAGTTAAAAAAAAGTTAATAAGGGAAACAAAGCTAAAATGAAGTCAGGGTTAGGATGCAAAATTTTGCTTCCTTATACATACATGAAAAGTATGTGACTTTTCACTCTTAATTCCAACCCATTCTGTGCAGGAGAAGCCAATCATAATAGGTTCATTCCAAAGCTGTTTTATTCCTATATTTATATTAAAATAGAACAACTACATAGTTAATTCTGGACCAGTTATTTACAGGGATATTATTTTTTACTTTGCTATTTCCTTTCATGCTTTACAATATCATCAAGATCATTCCAATTTAAGCCAAATAGAGCTCCTATGGCATTTCATTTCATTTCATTTCATTTCATTTCATTTTACTTCCTATACTATACTATCAGCACATGCTAAAATTCATGTTGCCAATTTTAAAACAATTTTACAATGCATTTAAATAATAGACAATTCCTTGTCATCAAAATCAAAGACATATGATTTATTTGAAACTGCTGTCAAACTTTCATTTACACCTAAAGATACTGCATATTCTGAACTATCATAGAAAAGCTTAACAACAAACAATATTATCTAACTGTGGCTCAGTATTATCTGAGAAAAATTCAAAGGTATCATCCCAACAGGGTAGGAAGGACAGAGGGCACTGTAGAAGATGGACATACTGTGCTTCAGCAGGTGGTTCAACACCACTTTCAACTCAACAAAGAAGCTTTCTCTCTCCAATATGAGCTTCTTTTAAAGTTAGTCCATATTTTCTTGACACTCTTGCATTGAGCTAACTTTGTGAGCCATTCTTCTTTTGCTTTAAAAGCCATGGTTACTGTTCAGCTGCCTCCATCTCAGCCCAGCATACTTCCCCAGGAAGAGTTCAAAAAGGGTAAAAAGAATGAAATCAACACTAATTTCTGTCTTACTGAGCACAGAGATCAAAGCAGATCTGAAAAGAAGGAAATCACAGAATGCTTGCAGATCCACAAGATCCAAAGCTTATTTGAAAGGTGAGGGTAAAGATGCTATCCCTATGAAGAACAGAGAACTACAACTCCTACTTATTCTTTTCTCACTCACAGAATGGGTATTTCCCAAAAGACAGGATTCTACTTCTGAGAAAGGTCCTTTTGTTTGTTCTGTCAGAGGCATTGCAGGAATCTCTCTATACCTGGCAGCTGAGTCTCACCCACAGCATTTTCCCTTTTGGTGAGAGATCTATCTGCCTGCAGAATGGATTCCTCTGTGACAGCCTCAGATTGCAGGAACCTTTGGAACATCTCACTGACATAGAATCAGGAAATAAAGAACACTGACAAAATATGCCAGCAAAATGAATATCTCTATCTCACTTTGCTTCTAGAGTGGCCATCTACAAAGTGCTCAAGCTTCATGTTCTGAGCAGAGACACTTCAAGCTCCTACTTTGCACTTCCCCTTTCAGTAGGTCTTCCATGGCTCCTTTCCTTTACAGTTTCTGAGTTCTAGCTAGTTGTAATTAAGTGCAGTTGTGTGAACATCAATTCTGAAATTTCCATATATTTTTCTTCAATAGGAAATATTGTCTCTACTCTGTTGTTCCTATTTTCTGCTCTTGCATATTTCATGTTTTGGAAAGTTATTTAATCTATCAGTTCTCAAGCATAAAAAGTCCATAGTACTATCTATTCTGAGTTTCTGAAGGGTTTTTATCATGAACAAGTGTTTGCCTTTTTCAGAACTTTTTTTTGCGTCTATTGAGATGACCATGTGGTTTTTGTTTTTAGCTCTGTTGATGTGGTGTATTACATTTATTGATTTGTGTGTGTTAAATCATACCTGAATTCCTGGTATGAATCCAACTTGGTCATAATGTGTAATCTTCTTGATGATTTGGTGCATTCTATTTTCCAGTGTTTTATTGAGAATCTTTGCATCAATGATCATTAGTGAGTTTGGTCTATAGTTCTCCTTTTTGGTTGGGTCTTTGGTTTTGGTATCAGAGTAATACTTGCCTTCAGGAATGATTTAGGGAGCATTGCTTCCTTTTCAAATTCATTGAAGAGTTTAAGGAGTATTGGCATCAAATTTTCTTTAAAATTCTTAGAATTCAGCTTTAAATACTTCAGGACTTGAGGTTTTCTTTGGTGGTAAGTTTTTAATTACATTTTCAATTTCAATAGCTGATATTGGGTTATTCAAAATTGCTGTATCTTCTAGGTTGAGCTTTGGTAGTTCATAAGTTTCTGGAAATCTGTCCATTTCCTCTGTGTTTTCCACTGTATGTGAGTAGAGATTTTCAAAGTAGGTATTCATGATCTTTTGAATTTCCATGAGATCTGTAGTAAGTTCCCACTTATCAACTGCATGAATTCAGGTTGTTTCTTTCTTTTTCTTGACAAGGTTAGCTAGAGGTTTGTCAATTTTCTTTGTTCACTGCCAAAACCACTTTTTTATTTCTGCTCTGATCTTTATAATTTCCTCTCTTCTATGACATTTGGCTTCTACTTGCTGTTCTTTTGCTAGAAGCTTGAGATGAAGTATAAGGTTGTTTACTGGTTCCCTGTTTTCTTGATATGACAATTTATTGCTATATATTTCCTCTTAAGAATGCTTTCATGGGTTGGGGATTAAGGTCATTGGCATAAGTGCCTGCTTTTCAAGCATCTGGTCATGAGTTTGATCCCTGGTAACGATAAAAACTTAAAAAAAAAGAATGCTTTCATTGCACTCCACATATTATGGTATGCTGTTTCTGCATTGTCATTGAATTATAG
Organism: Hydrochoerus hydrochaeris; assembly: GCA_004027455.1. Taxonomy (NCBI): domain Eukaryota; kingdom Metazoa; phylum Chordata; class Mammalia; order Rodentia; family Hydrochaeridae; genus Hydrochoerus; species Hydrochoerus hydrochaeris. Next base: position 14,797 of record PVLA01013409.1, read on the forward strand.
GTATTGCTTTATTTCTTCTTTAATTTCATCTGTACCCAATGGCTGTTCAGGGTGGTATTTGTGCATGTATTTGTGCAGGTTTTACAATTTCTTTTGCCATTGATTTCCAATTTCAGTGCACTATGGCCAGATATTACACATGGGATAATTTCAATATTGTGCATTTACTTAATATTTTATGGGATAATATATGTCCCATGCACAAGTGAGAAGAATGTGTATTCTGATGTGGTTGGGTGAAACACTCTGTAGACATCTACTAAGTCCATTTGCTCACAGATATGATTCATATCTGTTATTTTTTAATGAATTTTTGTCTAGTTCTTCTATCTCTTTGTGACAATGGGGTATTAAGTTCTCATCTTATAACTGTGTTCTTGTGTATTTGGTTTTTCATGTACAGTAGTATTTGTCTTACATAGTTGGGTGCTCCTCTATTTGGTGCATATATGTTTATAATTTCTAGTTCTTCCTCTTGAATTTTTCAACTAACAAGTATGTAGTGACCTTCCTTATCTCTTTTAATCATTTTAGATTCAAAGTTCACATTGTCTGAAAATAGAATAATTACCCCTGCTTTTTTCTGGGTTCCTGTTGCATGGAATACTGTTTTCCCTACTTTGACTTTTGAACTATGATTCTAATTGGCGGCCATGATTCTAATTGGCTTTCCTTGATAGGTGAGTTGTGTCTTTTCTCTAGTAGCTGTTAGTATTCTATTTTTATTCTGCATGTCTGGGATCTTAATTATTTTATATGTCTGGGGGCATATTTATGTTGGTTTTGATTGCTTGGCAATCTGTATGCCTCACTTATCTGTATGTCAGATGTTTTCCCCATTTGGGGGAAATTTTCTTCTATTACTTTTGTGAATAGTTTACCTATGTCATTTGAATCGATTCCTATATCTTCACTGAGGCCTATTAGTGTTATATTGTTTCTCTTAGCATCATTTGAAGCTGCCAGATTGCCATTTCATGCTGCTTTATTATTTTTAAAAGTTCTATCCTTTTATGACTGCTAATTGCAGTCTGTCCTCATCTGAAATTCTATTCTCAGTTTCAGTTAGAGTGAAAAGAAAACCCACAGAATGGGAAAGAATTTTAGCCAGCAACACCTCAGACAAAGGACTAATATCCAGAATAAATAAAGAATTGAAAAACATCAAGTCCCCCAAATTTCAAAGACCCTCTCCAAAAATGGGCACCTTAGATGAACACACAGTTCTGAGAAAGATATACAAATGGCAAATAAATACATGAAGAACTGTTCACCATCACTGGCCATTGAGAAATTCAAATTAAAACAACACTGAGATATCACCTCACTCAGGAAAGAATAGCTGCCATCAAGAAATCAACTTATAACAAATGTTGGTGAGACTATGAGGAAAAAGGAACACTGCTCCAGCATAGGTGGGAATGTACACTGGTGCAATCACTATGTAAATCCATATGGAGAAATCTCAGAAGTCTAGGACAAGAAGTTCCATTCGATTCAGCTATTCCCCTCCTGGATATTTTCCCCGAAGAACTGACAAGTTCATATCGCCATGATATATGTGCACCCATGTTCATAGCACAACTTGTAATGGCTAAATCTTGGAAATGACCAAGATGGCCATTAACTGCAGAGTGGATGAAAAAGATGTATTTTTATACAATGGAATGTTGCTCAGCTATTAAAAAGGATGACCTTGAGGCCTTCATAGGTAAATGGAGACAGCTTGAGACTATCCTCATTAGTGAAATAAATAAGAATCATATTTATAAATACCACATGTGTCTCTAGTGTAAAAAGTAACAAGAACTATAAGAGTAATAAAGCCTAAAATGTGTAATTGCTATTGTAAAAAAGAGAGGAAGAGAAAGGGCTCTAAGGGATATAAATGCATGTATCTTTGAGCATGTAAAATAAATGACCATATTGCTGAATCTTTGTTGGATCTTTGAGCAGAACTGTTTGCCATCTCACTGTATGAATGTCTACTATGTACCCATTAATTTTGTAACTTGAGCAACTACAACCAAGATGACAATATGTAATTTATCAACTAATGATTTCTTGATGCTTTTTCCTCTTTTTTTCTTTTAGAATTCTGTATTGTTGCTACCCTTTTGCTTTTTTTCTCTTTAAAATTTTTTTAAATGCATAATTGCTACTGTAAAAAGAGGAAATAGTGTTACAAAAGATATAATTGCATGAATATTTAAGTGTATAAGATTGACAACAATACTTCTACGTTCTTGTTGGATTGTTGTACAGATCCATTTGCAGTCTTACTGCTTGAATGTCTACTTTGTTTTCTCTAATTTTGTAACCTGAACAACTATTTCTAAAATGACAATAGGTAACTTATCAACCAGTGATCTCTCACTGTTTATCCTTTTTTAAAAATTCTACATTTCTACCTATTTTCTGTTTTTTTTCTCTTTGAATAAAAAAATTTTTTTAAAGTTAAAAACTATCTCAATGAAAGTGAAAATAGAATTTCAGATCTTGAAGACAAGATTGCAGCTTCTGAACAAGATAGGAAAGACCTTTTTAAAATAACAAGGAATCAGGAAATAACAATTCACCAGCTTCAAGATGGCTCAAAGAAAAATAACATAAGAATAATAGTGATAAAAGAAAGAGAAGATGACAACACAAATGATATCAAGAGGCTTTTTACAGAAGTAATAGCTGAAAATTTCCCAGATATGAGAATGGAAAATGACATCCAGATCAGTGAAGCATATAGAACTCCAAATAGCAATAACCAAAATAAAACTATACCCAGACGTATAATAATCACCATCTTAGATATCAACATAAGAACAGAATATTTAAAGTTGCTAGAGATAACAGGTATATCACCTATTAAAGAAAGCCTATCAAAATCACATCAGACTTCTCAACACAAACAGTGAAGTCAAGAAAAGCATGGAGTAAAGTATTTCAGATCCTAAAGGAAAACAACTTCCAACCCAGACTGACTGTCCCTATAAAACCATCCTTCAAAATCAGTGGAGAAATAAAATTCTTCCACAACAAAGAATAGCTGAAACACTTCATGACCACCAAACAAACCCTGCAAAGAATATTGAAAGGCATTCTTGATAGACATAGGAAAAAAACCACTAAACAAGGCAGACAATTAAACAGAGTGTAAAAGTAAAGAATCAACAGCAGAAAAATAATATGTCAAAAATAAACCAATATATTTCAGTTATAGCCATTAACGTAAATGACCTCAATTCATCAATTAAATGAAACAGACTGGAAGAATGGATCAAGAAATATCATACAACCATATGCTGTATACAAGAAACCCCATCTAATCCAAAGGGAAATTCATAGACTGAAAGTCAAAGGATGGAAACAATATTCCAGGCAGAAGGAACCCCCCCAAAAACATAAGTAGCTATTCTGTTTGAAGACAATGTGAACTTCAAACCAAGAATGATCAAAATAGTTAAATCAGGTCACTACATACTAGTTAGGGGAATAATTCCAGAGGAAGAGATAACAATATTAAATATATATGAACCAAATTTGGAAGCACCCAGCTATACAAAACAAATATTAACAGAAATGAAAAATCAAATAAGCAATAACACAATTATAACAGTAGAACTTAACACACCATTGACACAAAGAGACAGATCAACTAGACAGAAAATTGGAATAGAAATTACAGAACTGAATCACATCTGTGAACAAAAGGACTTGGTAGACATACACATTGTTCCTCACAACATCAGAATATACATTCTTCTCATCAGCATACTGAACATTTTCAAAAACACACTAATAGTATAAATATACTAGCCCATAGAAGATGATTAAATAAATGTAAAAGAATTGAAATTATCCCATGCATGTTAACAGATCATAGTGCCATGAAACTAGAAATTAATGAAAAAGATAACTCAAAAACCCCACAAACACATGGAAATTTAATAATACATTCCTGAGCAATTAGTGGGTCACAGAGGAAATTAAACAATATCTAAAAGCAAATGAAAATATAAATACCACTTACCAGAACCTGTGGAATGCGATGAAAGCGGTCCTCAGAGGAAAGCTTATTGTGGTGAATTCCCACATCAGGAAAACAGAATGAACACAAATAAACAACCTGATACCACACCTCAAACATCTAGAAAAAGAAGAGCAAGTCAAATCCAAAGCCAAAAGAAGGCAGGAAATTATAAAAATCAGAGAAGTAATCAATGCAATAGAGACTAAGAAAACAATACAAAGAATCAATGAATCAAAGAGTCCATTCTTTGAAAGAATAAAAAATTGATAAGTTCCTAGATAATCTTATTTTTTAAAAAAGGAAAGAATACAGTCAAATGCATGCAATAAGGAATGAAAAGGGTTAAATCACTACAGATCCTGGGAAAATACAGAAGATCATCAATACCTACTTTGAAAAACTCTACACTCATAGGTTTGATAACTCAGAAGAAATGGACAGATTCCTACAAATCTATGGATTACTAAAACTGGATCAAGAAGTTGTAAAACTTCTAAATAACCCAATTTCAATTAATGAAATTGAAAATGTAATTAAAACCTTACTAACAAAGAAAAGCCCAGGTCCAGAAGGATTCACTGAAGAATTTTACAAGAAATTCAAAGAAGACTTCATGCCAACACTCTTCAAACTCTTCAATGAAATTGAAAGGGAAGAAATTCACCCTAACTCATTCCTGGAAGCAAGTATTACTCTAATACCAAAACCTGAGAAAGATGCAACAAAAAAGGAGAACTACAAGCCAGTCTCCCTAATGAACATAGATACATAATTATCAATAAAATATTGGTAAAAAGAATGCATCAAATCTTCAAGAAGATTATACTCCATGATCAAGTGGAATTCATCCCAGTCATGCAGGGATGGTTCACCATACCTAAACCAATAAATGTAAGCCATCATGTAAATAGAATCAAATATAGGAGTAACATAATCATTTCTATAGAGGCAGAAAAAATTTTTGATAAGGTCCAACACTCATTTATGGTAAGAATGTTACAGAAAATTGGAATAGATGGTTTTTACCTCAATATGATAAAAGCCATGTATCATGAACCAACAGCCAGTTATCATATTAAATGGCCAAAAAAAAGACATTACTCTAAAATCAGGAATAAGACATGAATGCCCATTATCACCACTCCTATTCAATTTTGAGCTAGAAATACTAGCCAGAGCAATTAAACAAGAGAGAGAAACAAAAGGAGTGTGGATAACAAAAGTAGAAGTTAAATTATCATTGTTCACAGATGACATAATACTCTACATAGAAGACCCCGAAAATTTCATTGAAAGACTCCTAGGTATAATAAATAAATTCAGTAATGTAGTTGATACAAAGTCAACACTCAAAAATCAACAGCATTCCAATACACTAACAACAAACTTACTGAGAGAGAAATAAAAGAAGCCATGCCCTTCCCAATTGCATGCCAACAAATGAAATACTCAGGAATCAATCTAACAAAAGTAGTAAAAGACCTATTCAGGGAAAATTATAATCCTCTGAAAAAGGAAATTTAAAAGGATCTCACAAAATGGAAAAACATTCCCTGTTCATGAATAGGAAGAACAAATATTGGGGAAAGGCCCATTCTCCCAAAGATTTTATACAGATTTAATGCAATCCCCATAAAAATACCACCTGTATACCTCACAGACATAGAGAAATTGTTCCTAAAATTCATCTGGAACAAGAAAAGGCCTAGAATAGCAAAGGCAATTCTGAGCAACAAAGGCAAGGGAGGAGGCAGCACAATTCCTGACTCGAAGTTATGATACAAAGCTACTGTGATAAAATCAACATGGTACTGGAACAGACCTGAAGATTAATGGAATAGATTAGAAGTTACAACTCCAACTACACACTCAGCCACTTTAACTTTGATAAAGTGGCCAAACACATTCACTGGAAGAAAGAGCCCAAACACATTCACTGGGTGATGTTTAGTCTCTTTAATAAATGGTACTGGAAAAACAGGCTCTCCATAAGCTGAAAACTATAACTAGATCCACGCCTATCACCATGTACTAAGCTAAAGCCAAAATGGATCAAAGATCTAAATATTAAAACAGAAACACTAAATCTGCTGGAAGACAAAGTAGGTAGAAATCTTGAAGACATAGGGGTAGGTAAAGAATTCATGAACAAGAATTAAACTGCACAGGAAATACTTCCCAGAATCAATAACTGGGACCTCATGTTATAAAAAAGTGTTTGCATGTCAAAAGATATCTCCAATAGAATAAAAAGGAAACCCATAAATTTTGACAAAATCTTAGCCAACTGTCCCTCAGACAAAGGGTTTCTGTCTAGAACATATAAAGAATTTTAAAAATCAGACCCCCCAATTTCAAAGATGCAATTCAAATATGGGCATCTGAGATGAATACACAGTTCTCAGATCAAGAAATACAAGTGGCAAATAAATACATGAAAAAAAAGTTCATCATCATTAGTCATTAGAGAAATGTAAATTACAACCACACTGAGATTCCATCTCACTCCAGAAAGAATGGTCAAGATCAAGAAAACTACCAACAGCTGGAAAAGCTGTGAGGGCAAAGGAACACTTCTGCACTGTTGGTAGGATTGAATACTGGTGCCACCACTGTGGAGGTCAGTCTGAAGGTTCTTCAAAAAGCTGGGATTGGAAATTCCATTTGACCCAGGTTTTCCACTTCTGGGCATATTCCCAGAATAATTAAAAGCATCATATCACAGTGATATATGTGCATCCATATTTATAGCAGCACAATTTGTAATAGTAAGATCTTGGAAACAACCTAAATACCCATCAACTGAGGAATGGATAAAAAAGACATGGTATTTTTGTACAATGGAGTACTACCCAGCTGTGAAGAATGATCACATCAAGATATTTACAAATAAGTGGATGCAACTGAGACCATACTCATGTGAAATAAACTAACATGAGTAAAAACCATATTGTCTCTGTAGTGTAAGAAATGATAAGAGTACATAAGATAGAATAAATTCAGCGATAGGGTAAGAATCTTCTCAAAGGGAAATGTAATATCTCAGGGAAAAGGAGGAAAAAGAAAAAGGAAGGTAAAATAAAAAATATCAAAATTTTTATAAACACACTTAGGATAGCTATGATGATTGTGCTACAAATACTATAAGTTTATAAAACAAGACTGTTAATATTCATCGGATTGGAACAATTTTGCATGTTTGTGTCAGGTGACCTGAGGAACTCTTGAAGATCATCATGCAAAATATCAACTTTAGTTCAGTTCCTACCACTGTGTTTGCAGGCCTATATTTTTATTGTTTTGTGTTCTTTGCTATTATTTATTTGTCCTTTTTGTTTCTTATTTTTCCAGTATTCTGTTTTGTTTTGTTTTGCTCTGTTTCATTTTTCCCTCTAATGCAGAAAGGATAGATATACATGTAGAGGCTTATACATACCTAGGACTTCTCCTAAACAGTTTATGAGAATCGATTATATTATGTGTAATAAAATGAACAGCAACTTTAAAGAAAAACATACATTGCTGTTTCCATATCATCATGCTGTGCAATCCAGTAATGTTTCCCTTCTTTGTTCAGAGTGGTTTTAGTCTGTCCATGTTGTTTAATTTCAACATACATGAAGGCACAGACAGCTGTTTTGAAGAGAACAAGAGACATTATGGCAGCCATTGTTAATTTTCATATTGTCTGGTTTTGAAGGCCTGTAACGCCTTCATCACTCTGTTCTGAGCAGTTTTATACTATTTTGTTTTATATGAATTTTTTGTGTGTGAAGATACAGACAATCATTTAGAAGAAAACAAGAGACATTATGGTAGCCACTATAGATCTCCTGTTGTCTTGCTTTGAAACCTGTATCACTTACATCGTTTTCTTCTAATCTGCTTTGTTCTGTATTGTTATGCTTAGTTTTATCCTTATTTTAAAATAAAAAGTTTACACAATACACAATTTATGCATTTAAACAGTTTTAGATATATTATTTTGTGTCACTAAATAATTTCATGTCTGTATAGTAATCACCACCATTCAGTTCTGCAACTGTCTCATTCTCTGTTAAAGAAATTCTCTATCCTTTAAACAATAAGTCCCTATTTGCCAATGAGCTAACACCATTGTACATTCTGGCCCTATGAGTTCAACTACCCTAGGAACATCATGTAACACTTGCTCTTTTGTGACTATTATAATTTTGCATGTCTTCAAGATTCATAAATGTTGGAGTTGTATCAAAATTTGCTTCATCTTTAAGACTCATTAACTGTGTCACTATATTAATTTTTTTATCCATTCTTTTGTTGGTGCACACTTGCCTTGCTTCTGCATTTTGACTCTTTTGAGTAATGTTATCATGTATAACACTGTAAAAATTCTCTTCAAATTCATGTTTTCACAGAATTTCTGGCTCACATACTAAGTCTGAATAATTTCTTAAGGAATCTCTATAACACTTTTCATAGTAGATGCACTATTAGGTTTCCACCAAATGAGCAAGTGTTCAAATTTTTTGACATTTTTGCCAATATTTGTTATTTCCTGCTTGTTTTTGTTGTTTCTTTTTTTTTATTCTAGTGGGTGTAACAGTATCTTGTGATTTCAGTTAATAATTTTAAAAATTCCTATCAATTTTGAACAACTTTCGCATGCTTTTCGCTTTGTATGTATGTTTATTTTTAATCTGTTAGTTTGTATTTTATTGTAGCAAATCTTAATGCATTCTGAGTGTCTGCCACTTATCAGAAACATGTCTAGCACATAACTTTTTCAGTACCACATCTTTTTTTTTTACTCTGATGAAAATTTGGTGGTTTTGTTTTTTAATTTTTTTGTTGTTTGGTTTGGTTTGTTTTGGTGCCAGGGATCAAATTCACAATTTTGTGCTTCCCAGGCAAGCATTTGAACCACTGAGTTAAATCATTAACCCAATATTTTGATTTATAAATTTTAATTTTAATGAAGTTCTACTATTATTATGCCATTCGTTGTCTATTCTTTTAGTCCTATACCAAGAAATCACAGCCAAAGTCAATAAACATGATGCCTATGATTTCTTTCACAGTTTTTGTATTTTTATCTCCCACAATTAATTATTTTAAAATTTTGAGTTAATTTTTATGATACTTTATAATAGCCCAATAACATTTACCCTTGCAACTTCCTCTTGTCTATCTATCCACATTCACCTTTTTTTACAGTTTCTATTTTTTTTCACATGGATATCCAGTTTTCTCTCTACTGAGTGGTATGGATCCAGTAAATTTTCAAAAAGGGATAAGAAACTAAAAATAAACATATACCCTACAGTGTGGGGTGGGCTATCAAGAGCATTCACAGAAGTAAGCACTGAATAGTGATTCTTTTTAATATTTCCTACACTGTCAGTATGTCCAGGTCATCCTATCAAACACCTGCTCAAAATCCCACAAAAATTCCACATGTTGAGCTCTGAGAATTGTTCTGTGCGACATGATCTTATTGTACCCTTTTTACCATCTACTTCTAGCCACATCATATCTTCCTGTCTTAAAAATTCAGTAAGTTTGAATCCCTCAAAGTTGGGTTTCATTTTAAATTTTTTCTATTTTGAATTTTCCAACAAAAATTAGGGATATTTTTCTACTCTATGAAAATTCATTAGTTTCTACAGAGGTGCATTGACTCTGTGTCTTTGTTGTCATATTAATGACATCTTAACAATACTGTCTTCTTACCCACTAACACACAACGTCTAAGTACTTGTACCTTAGTGAATTATGTTTTATTTTACAGAGAAAAAGACAGATATATCAAGAAACAAACGATTAAAAAACAACAAAAGCAAAATGACAACCACTACAAAAAATAACAATGGTGATATAGGATTACCAGCAAAATGGTAAGAAATTAGCAATGGTTGTTATATTGCATATTGTTACCCTCAAAGTAATTGCTCACACAACCAGATACAGGCCTGCAAGATTGATCCAACAATACAGATTCCCTTTGAGCAGTTTATTTCTCTTTTGTTATATCTATTGTAACATTTGAAACTCATTTACCATTTCAGCACCTTACTCTAGCAGGACAATACAGTGTTTACACATGCAAGTCTGACTTATTTCACTTACAAATATGGTTCCTAGTTGCATCCATTGACATATGAAAGAGTCAAGCTTCTTGCTCTTTATGGCTGAGTAGTATTCCATTATATGAAAATATCTCATTTTTTATATCCATCCTCAGTTAAGGAGTATTTATGTTGTTTTCAAGATTTACCTAACACTAACTGTGCTGCTATAAACATGAGTACACATATATCACTGGTGGCATGATGTTTTCAGTTCACTGCATTCTGTTTGGGAGTATTTTATTGAGGATTTTTGCATCTATGTTCATGAGACATATTAGTCTGTAATTTTCTTTTTTGGTTGAGTTTTTCTCTGGATTTGGTCAGGGTAATATTTGCCTCCCAAATGAATCAGTGAGAATTGCTTTCTTTTTTATTTCATTAAAGAATTTGAAGAGTTGTTGGTATTAAATGTTCTGTAACTTTCTTGTAGAATTCAGCTGTGATTTCATCAGGACCTGGGCTTTTTTTTGTGGTGGTTGTGGTGGTAGTAAGTTTTAAATTATATTTTCAATTTGATTAACTGATATTTGAGTTATTCAGCAGTTTTATGACTTCTTGATCCATGTTTCATAATTCATATGTTTCTAGGAATCCGGCCAATTCTTCTGCATTTTTATTTTATGAGAGTAAATATTTTCAAAGTAGGTATTGATGATCTTCTGCATTTCAATAGTATCTGTAGAAATTTTAACTTTCTCATTCCTCATTGCAAGAATTTGAGGTTTTTTCTTTCCTTTTTTTGATAAGGTTGGCTATGGGTTTATCAATTTTATTTATTCTTTCAAAGAACCAACTGTTCAATTCATTGATTCTTTGTATTGTTTTATTAGTCTCAACTAATTTAATTTCTTCTCTGGTCTTTAAAATTTTCTCTTTTCTTTGGGCATAGGGCTTAACTTGGTCTTCTTTTTCTAGAAGTTTCAGGTGAAGCATCAGGTTGTTTATTTCTGCTCATTCTGTTTCCTGATATGAGAATTCACCACTATAAATTTCCTTCTAAGGACTGCTTTTATTGTTTCCCACAGGATCCAGTATATTTATATTTGCATATTTGTTTGATTGTATATATTGTTTATTTTTTAATTTCATCTTGACCCATTAGTTTTTCAGTAGGGTGCTATTTAATTTACATGTATTTATGGAGCTTTTCCAGTTTCTTTTGCCATTAATTTACAGTTTCTGGGCATTTTGGACAGATAATATGCATGGGATAATTTCAATTCCTTTGAATTTACTTAAACATGTTCTATGGTGCAGTATATGGCCTATTTTACAGGACATCCCATTTGCAGCTAAGAATAAAAGTATTCTGATGTTTATTGGAACACTCTGTACACAATTTGTAAGTCCATTTGTTCACAAGTTTGAATCAGTTCTATTATTTCTTGGCTAATCTTTTTGTCTAGTTGATCTGTCTCTTTGTGACAATAGAATGACATGTCCCCCAGTATAATTCTGTTATTGCCCATTTGATTTTTCATGTCTTTTAATATTTGTTTTACATAGTTGAGTGATAATATTTTTGATGAGTACATGCTTACATTTGTTCTCTCTTCTCAAAGTTTTTGACTAACAAGTATGTAGTCACCTTCTTTATCTCTTCTACTCATTTTTAGTTTGAAGTTTACATTTTCTGCAAACTTGCTTTTTTGGGTTCTTGTTACATGGAATATTGTTTTCCATTCTTTGTCTTTTGATTTATGAATTTCCTTTTGAGAAAAGTGTGTTGCTTTTGGACTTTATTTCTCGATTCACTCTGCCAGTCTGTTTCTTTAATTAGTGAATTGTGGCCATTTACACTAATGGTTATAATATATGTGCTAGTTAATTTTATCATGTTATGATTCTGCTGCTGGTTGTCTAATTTTACCCTCTGTTTAATTGCTTATCCTGCCTGTTGGTTTCTTTCTGTTGTTGTTCTTGTAGATGTGGTCTTTTTATCTCTTTCTAGAATTGGTTGATTGATCATGAAGTTGTCCAGCTGTTCTTTGTCATGGAAGTACCTTATTTCTCCATTGGTTTTCAAAGATAGTTTTTCAGGGTACATCAATCTGGGTTGGAAGATGTTTCCTTTCAGGACTTGAAATACTTCATTCCATTCTGTTCTTGACTTGGTGGTTTGTGTGGAGAAGTCTACCAATGATTCTGACAGGCTTTCTTTTTTAGGTGATCTGTTTGTTTTCTCTAGCATTCTGCTCTTATGCTAAATTTTTGAGACCTTGATTATATATTCAGATATAGATTCATTTTGGTTTTGGATATTTAGTGTCTAAATGCCTTGCTTATCTGTATGCCAACTTGTTTTTTCATTTTTGGGAAATTTTCTGTTAGTGTTCTGTAAATAGTCTTTTTGTGTCATTTATTATGGCATGCAATTTTGCTGACACATGTAACTTTAAAATGATTTTTTCTTCACATCATCTTGAAGTTATTGAATTGTAATTTCCTGGTTCTTTGTTTCTTTTTTTATTTAAAGAGAAAAAAAAATAGGAAAAAGGTAGAAATATTACAGAATTTCAAGAAAAGAAGATAAACAGTAAGAAATCACTAGTTGATATATTACATATTGTTCTTTTAGAAATAGTAATGCAAGTTACAGGATTAAAGCACACAAAGTGGACACTAAAGCAATGAGAGTGCAAACAGATCTGTTCAACAATTGCACAAGAACCTAGAAATATGGTCATTATTCCCACACATCTAAGCATACATACAGCTATATCTTTTATAGCACTTCCTATTTCCTCTTTTTTTACAATAGCAATTACACATTTTAAAATTTTATTTAAACAGAAAAAAAGGTAGCAAAAATACAAAATTCTAACAGAAAGAGAGAAAAAGGAGAATGAGAAAAAGCCCCATTAAAAAAATCAGTAATTTATAAATTATGTACTGTCATCCTGGATGTAGTTGTTCAAGTTACAAAGTTAAAGGGTACATAGTAAATATTCAAACACTCAGACTACAAACAGTTCTGCTCAAAGATCCAACAAAGATTCAGAAATGTGGTCATCTATTTTACACACTCAAACATACATGTAGCTATATTCCTTAGAGCACTTTCTTTTCTTCTCTTTTATACAATAGCAATTGCACATTTTGGTTTTATTACTCTTGTAATTCTTATTTACATTTTACACTAGAGACACAATATATTTATAAATATGATTCACATTTATTTCACTAATGAGGATAGTCTCAAGTTGTCTCCATATGCCTATGAATACCTCAAGGTCATCCTTTTTATAGCTGAGTAATATTCCATTGTATAAAAATACCACATCTTTTTCATCCACTCTGCAGTTGATGGGCATCTTGGTTGTTTCCAGGACTTAGCTATGACAAATTGTGCAGCTATGAACATGGGTGCACATATATCACTGTGATAGGAACTTTTCAGTTCTTTGGGGAAAACACCTAGCAGGGGGATAGCTGGATTGAATGGAACTTCAAATCCCAGTCTTCTGAGAATTCTCCATATGGATTTCCATAATGGTTGCACCAGTCTACATTCCCACCAACAGTGGAGCAGTGTTCCTTTTTCTCCACAGCCTCACCAACATTTGTTATTAGTTGATTTCTTGATGGCAGCTATCTTTCCAGAGTAAGGTGGAATCTCAATGCTGTTTTAATTTGCATTTCTCGAATGACCAGTGATGGTGAACATTTCTTCATGTATTTATTTGCCATTTGTATATCTTTCTCTGAGAACTGTGTGTTCATCTCAGATGCCCATTTTTGGAGAGGGTATTTTAGTTGGGGGGCTTGATGTTTTTCAATTCTTTATATATTCTGGAAACAATTCTTTATATGTTATTCAATTCTTTATATATTTCTCTGAGGGGTTGCTGTTAAAATTCTTTCCCACTCTGTTGGTTCTTTTCACTCTGTTGGTGATTTCCTTTGAAGTGCAGAAACTTTTCAATAATGTGAGATCCCATTTCAATAATGTTGATTCTTTGAAGTGTTTCCTGTGAAGTTTGTGTTTCTTTCATGAATTCTCTGCCTACCCCAATGAATCCAAGACTTCTACTTACCTTGTCTTCCAGTTGATTTAGTGTTTCTGTTGTAATAGTGAGGTCTTTGATACATTTAGACTTTAGTTTTATGCATGGTAATATGCATGGATCTAGTTTCAGTCTTCAGCATGGAGCGAGCCAAACTTTCCTACAGCATTTATTAAAGAGACTATCCTTCTTTCAGTGGACATATTTAGCCCCTTTGTCAAATATCAGGTGGCTGAGTGTCTTTGTAGTTGTGCTTGCATCTTCTTATCTGTTCCATTGATCCTCAGGTCTATCTCTTTGCCAGTACCATGCTGATTTTATCACTGTGGCTTTATAGTACTGTTTCAAGTCAGGAATTGAGATGCCTCCTGCCTTGCTTTTGTTGCCTAGAATTGCCTTTGCTATTCTAGGATTCTTCTGTTTCCAAAGAATTTTAGGAGTGTTTTCTCTAGATCTGTGAGGTATGTCAATGGTATTTTGATTGGGATTGCATTAAATCTGTATTACAGGTTTGGGAGTATAGCCATTTTCACAAAGTTGGTTCTGCCTACCCAAGAGCAAGGAATTTCCTTCCAATTTCTAATATCCTCTTCAATCTCCTTTTTCAGCATAGTTTAATTTTCAGCATATGGGTCTTTTACATTTTTAGTTAGGTTGACTCCTAAGTATTTCATTTTTTTACATGTTATTTTAAAGGGTGATATTTCCATAATTTCTTTCTCAGTGAGTTCTTTGTTTGTGTATAGGAATGCCATTGATTTCTGAGCATTGACTTTGTATCCAGCTACACTGCTGAACTTGTTTATTACCTCTAGCAGTCTTTTAATGGAGTCTTTTTGGTCTTCTATATAGAATATCATGTCATCTGCAAATAGTGATATTTTAACTTCTTCCTTTCCTATCTTTACTCCTTTTATTTCTTTCTCTTGTCTGCTTGCCCTGGCTTGTGTTTCCATAACTATATTGAAAAGGAATGGTGATAGTGGACATCCTTGTCTTGTTCCTGATTTTAAAATGAAACATTTCAGTTTTTGTCCATTCAGTATAATGTTGGCTGTTTGTTTGTCCTAGATGACCTTTATAAGGGTGAGGTAGACACCATGTATTATGAGTTTCTGAAGGGTTTTTATCATGAACATGCGTTGGAATTTGTTGAAAGCTTTTTCTGCATCTATTGAGATGACCATATGGTTTTTGTTTGTGGCTCTGGTTGACGTGGCGTATTACATTTATTGATTTGCATATGTTAAACCATCCCTGCATTCCTGGAATGAACCCCACTTGGTCATGATGTATAATCTTCTTGATGATTTGCTGCACTCTATTTGCCAGTATTTTGTTGAGAATCTTTGCATCAATGTTCATTAGTGAAATTGGCCTATAGTTCTCTTTTTTGGTTGAATCTTTCTCTGGTTTCGTTATCAGAGTAATGCTTGCCTCCAGAAATGATTTAGGGAGGATTGCTTTTTTCTCAACTTCATTAAAAATTTTAAGAAATACTGGCATTGAATCTCCTGTAAATTTCTTATAGAATTCAGCTGTGAATCCATCAGGACCTGGGCTTTTCTTTGTTGGTAAGTTTTTAATCACATTTTCAATTTCAATAGCTGATATTGGGTTGTTCAAAATTGCTATATCTTCTTGCTTGAGCTTGGGTAGTTCATATGTTTCTAGAAATCTGTCCATTTCCTCTGTGTTTTCCACTCTATATGAGTAGAGATTTTCAAAGTAGGTAATCATGATCTTTTGAATTTCTATGGGATCTGTAGTAATTTCTCCCTTTTTAGGTCTTATTGCATGAAGTTGGGTGTTTTTTTCTTTCTCTTGACAAGGTTAGCTAGGGGTTTGTCAAATTTGTTTATTCTCTCAAAAAACCAGCTTTTTGATTCATTAATTCTTTGTATTTTTTTTAGTTTCAATTGCATTGATTTCTGCTCTAATCTTTACAATTTTCTCTCTTCTATGAGCTTTAGGTTTAGCTTTCTCTTCTTTTTCTAGACACTTGAGATGGAGCATTAGTTTGTTTTTTGTGCTCATTCTGTTTTCTTGATATGACAGTTAATTGCTATATATTTCCCTCTTAAGACCACTTTCATTGCATCCCACAGATTACAGTATGTTGTTTCTCTATTTTTATTGAATTGTAGGTATTGTTTTATTTCTTCTTTAATTTCATCTGTAGCCCCCTGGTTGTTCAAAAGGCTGTTATTTAATTTCCATGTATTTATGCAGGTTTTACAAGTTCTTTTGCCATTAATTTCCAATTTCAGTGCTCTATAGTCAGATATTATGCATTGTATTATTTCAATACCTTTGCATTTACTTAAGATGGGATAATATATGGCCTAGTTTGGAGAATGTCACATGTGCAGCTGAGAAGAATGTGTATTTTGATGTGGTTGGGTGGAATACTCTGTAAATATCTACTAAGTCCAATTGCTCACAGGAATGATTCAGTTCTGTTATTTCTTTGTTGACTTTTTGTCTAGTTGATCTAGCTCTTTGTGACAATGTGGTGGTAAGATCTCCTGTTATAATTTTGTTCTTGTATATTTGGTTTTTCATGTCTATTAGTATCTGTCTTGTATAGTTGGGTCCTCCTGTATTTGGCACATATATATTTATAATTGTTAGTTCTTCCTCTTGTTACATACTTGTTTACCACTAACAAGTATGTAATGACCTTCTCTATTTTTTAAAATCATTTTAAGTTTGAAGTTCATGTTGTCTGCAAACAGAATAGCTACTCCTGCTTTTTTTCTGGGTTCCTGTTGCATGGAATACTGTTTTCCATCCTTTGACTTTCAATTTATGACTTTCCTTTTGGATCACATGTGTTTCTTGTATATAGCATATTGTGGGATCTTGTTTATTGATCCATTCTGTCAATCTATTTCTTTTTATAGGATTTATGGATATCACTGATATGTACTGGCTTGACTTTGCCATGTTATGTTCTAGTTGTTTCTTTCTGCTTTTCCTCTTATTTAATTGCTTATCCTACCTGGTAGTTTCTTTCTGTTGTTTTGGGGAATGTGGTCATTTTTATCTCTGTCTAGTATGTCCTTTAGTAGTCTTTCTAGGGTTCATTTGGTGGACATCAATTTCCTCTGTTGCTCTTTGTCATGGAAGTATCATGTATCTCCATTAAACTTGAATGAAAGTTTTGCTGGGTACATCAGTCTGGGTTGAAGATTGTTTTCTTTCAGGGCTTGAAATACCTTACTCCAACCTCTTCTTGACTTGAGGGTTTGTGCTGAAAGTCTGCCATGATTCTAATGGGCTTTCCTTGATAGGTGAGTTGTGTCTTGTCTCTGACAGCTTTTAATATTCTGTTTTTATGCTGTATGACTAAGATCTTAATTATTATGTTTCTGGGTGTGGATTTATGTTGATTGTGACTGTTTGGTATTCTATATGCCTCACTTATTTGCATATCAGATTCTTTCCCCATGTTTGGGAAATTTTCTGCTATTATTTCTGTAAATACTTTATGTATGTCATTTGCCTGGATTCCTGTATCTTCGCTAATGCCCATTATTCTTATATTGTTGCTCTTGGCATCATCATGAAGCTTCTGGATTGTCATTTCATGCTGCTTTGTTATTTTTAAAAGTGTTATCCTTTCCTGATCAGTAACTGTGATCCTGTCCTCAAGGTCCAAAATCCTATCCTCAGCTTCTGTTATGCGGTTTTGCACACTTTCAATAGAATTTTTTGTTTCTTGGATGTCTCTTTGAGTTTGTTTCATGAATTTTGCTTGTTTTCTATATTGTTCAAATTTTAATCAGTTTCCCATGCTCATGTACTTTTTTCTCTAGTTGTTTAGCTGCATTCAACAACTCCTTTACTAAAGTTGTTATTTGTATCTTTACATGGGAGACTACTTCTAATTTGATTTCCTCTATAGCCTGATTAAGTTGGTTTTTTTTTATTTCAATCACTATCTTTTCAGAGATTTCCAGTGTGTTAGTTTTGGGGTCCTCTATTTCAATGTCTCCTATACTTGCTTCTGGTGATCTATATGTTTGAGACTGCATTTTGCTTTTTCATTTTCACTCTGCCTTGTGTTTTCTATATGTAGGTGGGGATCACACACACTCTTTTCAGACACACCAAAGTCTTACATTTAGTTGGAGGGGGTTTTACTACTGGCCCTAATTATCCCCTGTACACCTCTATGTTAGGGGTATACTCACCACATTGATACAGTCAACCTGGTGTAATCCAAAGTTTGCCACCTGGGAGCAAACCTCCAAATTTTCTCACACTAACTGGATCCCACTGAGATCTTTGGATTTTCCAAGTGGGAGGGAAGGCCCATCTGTAGCAGTCCAGGGCAGTTTTTAGTCTTGGGAGGGCCTCCTCAATCTTCTCAGTGGCAGGGTGGGTGCAGGGGGGAGGTTCTGGGTAGCCTACCCCTCAGGCAGGCTTGGGTTGAGTTCCAGGTGGCAGGGTGAGCGCTTGTTGGAGCTTACAGGGAACCTATGCCTGAGGCGGGCTTGAGCTGAGTTCCCTTGTTGTTTATGAGAGATCTTTTCTTTCACAATTGCTAGCTGCAATCATGTTTTCAAGATCTGGAAGTCTATGTTCAGTCTCTTTCAAGTTGTTTTGCCAGCTCTCAATGGCATTTTTAATCTCCTGAATAACTTTTTGAATCTGTTTCATGCATTGTAAAACATTCCTATATTTTTCAACCTTTCTATCATTGTCCTTTCCTCCTATTTAAATTTAGATTCTTTAGACATGTTCTGCAATCCTTTCCTTATGTTTCTGATTTCTTGTTTTACCTGAGATATTATTTCTACTTGTACAGCTTCATGAAGTTGTTTCTTTACTTCAGCTGTTATCCTTTGAGAGATTTCATTTGTGTGACTTTCATTTTCTTTCATGTCTATTTCTCCCATATTTGTTCTGTATGGGCTGATAATTTGAGATTGGCTTTTCTTCTTTTGTCTTGACATTTTCCTGAGTTCCTTCCAATAAGCCAGTTGTGGTGTCCCAGGCACGTCCCATGTTGACTGCAACACCGCAGTGTATGGTAATGGGCCAGCATACTGAGTTTCTCTGAACTTAGGCTCTAGGGGAGGCAGTGGGTGGGGGGCAGGCTTCTCCAGACCCACGTGACTACACTGAGGCTTCCCTAATGACCATGAGTGTGGGGTGTTGTGGTTGCTTCATCTGTCATCCTCAGTAGCTGTACCAGGATTCCCTCAATGAAGGCAGGTGTAGAGGGGTATATTTGTTTGATTCTCCCCAACTGCACTGGCTGCCTGTGGGAAGCAAGCATCTCCAATGATAGCCTGCAGATACTCTGGGTGTAGCTGGATATTTCTCACTGCCTGTGCTGTATCTGAAGAAGCAAGCTTCCTGATGGTAGAATACACACAGGGGTAGGAATCACTGCCCATACTGGCTGTCCACAGAAAGAAAGCCATCAAGTAGTTGTGGGAATGCATGGGAGTGTCTGGCATTTTCTCCATGCCCATGCTGGCAGCCTGTAGCAGCAAACTATGCTGCTATTGGACTTTAAGATGCTCATATAGAAAAAAAAAATAAAAAGGATGTACAAAGAAGACAAAAGAATTGAGATGTTCAAACTATAACTTATAAAGAATTTAAAAAAATCAGACCCCTGAAATTCAAAGATCCAATCCAAAAATGGGCATCTGAGATGAACACACAGTTCTCAGATGAAGAAATATGAATGGCAAATAAACACATGAAAAAATGTTCATCATCACTGGTCATTAGAGAAATGCAAATTAAAACCACACTGGGATCCCATCTCACTCCAACAAGAATGGCCAGGATTGACAAAAAATACCAACAACAAATGCTGGAGAGGCTGTGGGGAAAAAGGAACTCTTCTGCACTGTTGGTGGGAATGTAGACTGGTGCAACCACTCTATTCCACTCTTAGGCATATTCCCAGAAGAACTGAAAACATTGTATGACAGTGATATATATGCACCCATGTTTATAGCAGCACAATTTGTCAAAGTCAGATCTTGGAAACAACCTAAGTGCCCATCAACTGAGGAATGGATAAAAAACTGTGGTACTTTTATACAATGAAGTACTACTTAGCCATAAAGAATGATCACATTGACATATTTATAAATACCTGGATGCAACTTGAATCCATACTCATAGGTGAAATAAATCAAACTCACATGTATAAATACCATATAGTCTCCCTAGTGTAAGAAATGGTAAAAGTACAGAAGATTTTATGGTAATCACGGTTCACCATTATATTGCTTTGAAGTCTTATGTTTTCATTCACTGGTTGGAATGGTTTCATTTTGTTTTGTTTCATCTTAATATATGTGTTGGTAATAATAGTTACTTGGAAGAAAAGATAATATGGCAGCCATTGTTGATTTTATACTATCCTGCTCTGAAATCCTACCTTGCATTTGTTTTTCTATTACCATTGGTTCTATCATGTGGTGTCTTGTTGGATTTTAATATGTATGATAGTATAAACAAACTTTTTATGGAAAATGATAATATAGTAGCCATTGTTCATCTTCAGTTATTTGGTTCAAAATGCCTTGCAATACTTTAATTCTCTTGAGTTGTTTTATTCTATTTTGTTACATTTGACATTATTGTGTGTAAAGCTAAGCTCAACTATTTTAAAGAAAGAGATATTATGATAGCTACTCTTAATATCCAATTGTCTTGTTGTGAAGTGCTGTGTTGCTTACATTGTTCTGTTCTGATCTGCCTAGATCTGTCCTCTTTTTATTTATTCTCTTTAAAATAAAAAATTTAAAAAATGAAAGAAAAAAAGAAAAACTGAAAATTTAAGACAAGCCTTTTTCTCTTCCAGAAATCCTTAAGAAATTCCTGAAGTCCATTTACAGTAAGCCTGTGAATTCAGGAACTAAAATTGTTCTTCTCACCTATAACTAACAATTCCTCTTTCTCAAATGAAAGGGGAAACCACTACCTGGAATGAAATTGGGCAAGGATTTGTTCATTGCACAGCTAAACTCCCTGAGGAAATTGGTGGTTATGACTACAGCTATATACAGGTACAGATGTGATATAACATCAAAGGAATGTATTGATCTTTGAAAACTCCTGTCAGAGCTTCCCACCCTTCCTTGATCTCCATTCACCCCTTAACCACTGCTCTGCTTCAGTAACCTGGCTTAACACTGAAGTGAAAAATTGCCTAGTAGGAAAAACAAATATAGATATGGATATAAACAGACATGAAAACAAAGCTTTGATCAGAGCTCTCACAGAGATCCAAGAAACTTGCAGAAACACTGGCAAATAAAGGCCATACTTTCTCCTGCTTTTTGACCTGATGGCTCTGCTTTGGGTTACCATTTGTCCAGTGCTTCACAAGAAACCAGCATATATCAATTTCATATATATATAGGTGACTTGCATTGTAACCTGATATCTAGAGAATACACATGTATATCACACATCTTGAAGATAGTCCTTAAACATAAGCTAATGCCAACATATAATACTTCTCACTAGTTTGAGCACCCACAAGTCATTCTGTTTATTGCTAAAGTAAAGATTTTTCATGTCATTTTACTGGCTCATCCCTGTTACATTTTAATGGCACAATATGAATCCTCTTGCATACAAACAGGGAAGAATTAGGAAATATGTATCTATCTTTATTGAAGATCAAAGGAAAGATATTAGTAAAAGCGAAAGAGGAAAGCAGAAAAAAAGGGCCAATATTAAGCTTTTAGTAATTAAAGGTTAGACACCTCTAGCTTTAAATTCCTTCCACTGAATCTGGCATGTACGGCATGTTGATCTCTTGTACTTTGTTAATTTTCATCTTTCTTAGGATAGTGAAAGCATGAATAACAATAAAGTGTTTTTTACTGGTAAGTAGTGGGAAGGAAATGAGTCCCACAGCTTCTTGGTTTCTAAGTGTAATATTCCCCCTTGGAAGCCCTGGTCACTGAAAATTTTGAGGGGAGTAGGAAAGAGATTGGTCTTCTACAAATACTTTTACATGGATAGAGGCACTGGTTTTACCTCTGCTAAAACCAATAAATCTTTTTCCTGACTCAGGTCAAGGGAGCTGAGCCTTTCTGACAAAAATATTTTGATGAACCATGGATGTGAAAGCAGGACTTGACTTGAGTT